>JACM01060376.1:0-25676 GCA_000787095.1 Periophthalmodon schlosseri | reverse complement strand
TTATTATTATTATTATTATTATTGCGCATGTGCTGACAA
Source organism: Periophthalmodon schlosseri (assembly GCA_000787095.1). Lineage (NCBI taxonomy): Eukaryota > Metazoa > Chordata > Actinopteri > Gobiiformes > Gobiidae > Periophthalmodon > Periophthalmodon schlosseri. The sequence continues at coordinate 25,637 of JACM01060376.1, read as the reverse complement.
AACAAAACCCAACTCTATATACAGCAGGATACAGTCCTTTTAAATAGAGTATGAGGTCTTCTCCACACACACAGTGATAAAAGTGTCTCCTCTCCAGAGCCTGTCAACTAGATGAGTTACATGTAAACCATTAGGCTGGCACTCCTCCGCTCTCACATTAGCTCTGAGCAGCCTCTTCAGCGTCGCCCCGCTCTCCAACTAAATCATGAGAAACTGCTCTGCTGTGGGCTGGGGGACTCATCACATTCACAGCACACGTCATTATTTACATTTGGAACTAGCCAGCACTTTTTACTGGAGGAGTTGTGCGAGGATTATAAAAGTTCAAATCATTAAAAGCTCCATTGTGTAACTGTGGAGACTGACTAATCACAGGGCAATATTGTGGTTTTGGGCAGAAGCCAGCGCTGAACAAAACAAAGCAAACATGGCAACACCGATAAATGTACTTCGACCTATTTTAGCAGAAATACGGACTCATTTGTTTTTGAAAACCATGCACATGTAAGTGTTTTTGTGCATTTGTGGACAGGGAAGATGTCTTTGCTTTTCTCTCAACTGGATTTAACAAAAGTTTATCTTTCGTTTTTTTCTGCTGTTGTAATCAATCTGGCGAGAGCTACGTTAATAAATCTTATCTCCATGGAGAAAGTTTCGAAGTACGGTTTTAACTTTCTATTTTCAAGGAATCATAAGCTGTCATGGTTTTACTTAGGACCCAAAAGAAGCACACAACTAGGTAAACAGGTAAAGTCTTTATTGTCCAGGTAAGTAATCCAGTAAATTTGGTATGTATCAGGCTGGCGGGTCCACAGGTGTAAGTAAGTATCGGGCTGGCGAGCAGGCAGCTTCGAGAAATAAGACAGAGGCACCCGGACACAGGACAAAGCAAATGTAATACAAAAACTCAGAAAAAGTTTACTGGTTTTGTGGCACCAAACACATCTACTTACTGGAAAAGTTTCAACGACGAACTGGTGAGGAGTGGATGAAAAACCAGGCGTCTTATACTGCAGGTAACAAGGGAAACTGGAAATCCAGGTGTGCCAGCTGCCAGATCAGGTAACCTATGTGGGAGGAGAGCCAGACAACACAGAAGGGAGGGGGAAACAACAGGGAAAACAGTCCAAGGGAGGATCCTGACATAAGTAGGTGACGTGCCACCTCCAGAAAGTTACATGGTGTTCCTTTAATATTGTCAACATAAACTTTTTTGTCACTTGTAGATTCCCTCATAGTGGGAAGAGAAACCAAACTTTTACTCAAGTAAGAGTACTGTCAAATATGTTACTCACATCACACATATTTGCAGAATACAATAATTTGTTTTAATATTTTTAGACCTCATAGTGCACTGTTTACTTCTGCTCTTCTTAGCCTGTCTGATATTACCACAGTCAGGATGAATGTCTCTAGCTCCGTCCCCACTTAGAGCTTCTCTTTATTGGCCACAGCCCGCAGACGGATGGCCCTGTCACGGTTGTATACTGTCGCGCTTATGAAGTCCAACACAAATCCAATTCTACCATCTCTTACTGTAAATCACACCAACAATGAAAATTAACTGTGGCTATTGCAGGTCAGAAACGCAATAATACTCAGCAATATTGATATTTTTCATAACAGATTTTGACACATCTAACCATAAGAAAACAAAATTCTAATTTCGCTCATGGTTCAGCTCAGAAACGCTGCCTCTCTCTATTCCAAGTGGTTTTTGTCTCCAGATAATTCAGACTTCACCTCCCCTTCACCAGCCATCATGAGAATAATGACGGAACCATATAAGTGCATTAGAGCTTCATACAGTCAAATGAATGAGGTAGCAGACTAGTGCCATAGTATTGAATAGATCAGCTTTGGAGCTTAGAACATGGAAGGTGATATATTTATTACACACAGCGCTTCCACTTCTGTAAGATGTAAATTTAATTAGTTGCCTGGCCAGCCAAAACCACATGACAAAACTTGGATCTGTAATATAAACTGTATATACAATACCCGTAATACCAGTACCAATAATATCTGGTTCCAACTGACTTGACTTGAAAATGGTGGTCCCTCTCTCTGTAACTGCTGCTGTCAGGCTTGTTCTTCTGGTCTTAAAATATTCATAATAACCCATTCTACATGATCCTGGTGTTTTTTGACAGCTTGTTACTAGGTACCTGAGCTCCTGAGACAAAAGGAGCTATACATTTTGTTCTGAATAATTCGAGAATTTTCAAGGGGAGATGTCTACTGTATTTGAGAGACACAGACGTGCTACAAATGAACAGCTGTGATTGGAGCAGCAATCCGACCGTTGGAAGTTAGGACGGTTGTTTGATGCCCTTTATGGTCCGATTTTCTGACCCTTCTGCATTTTAATAGAATGTAGGAGGGTGTGGCTGGTTAGGCAAGCATATTAGTATGTTATAAGGTGTTTCTCAACATAGAAAGTATAGATTTTAAAGTTGACTAAATGAGTAGTAAATAAGTACTTAAGCAATATAGATTTATAGTGGCATGTTTAAACCAGGGCCTGGTTCTGCTTTTTCAGTGCTGCTCATCTGAAGGCTGCATATTTTTAAAGGTATTTTTAAGCAATAAAAATTCCTGTAACTGAATACATGCTAGATAAATTAATGTAATGCCATACTGTGGAACATTCTAGATAAAATATCTCTATACAAATTGTACTTGGTAAAGTAGCAGTATACCCCCCCTGAATATAGGGGGTGCCCCACCATGACTGATGAGCTAACCGCTAACATTATGCTCCTCCGTGCGCTCCAGTGTCCCTGCCCTATCTGTTTACACTACAGTACATTACATAAGTGTCAGGCACATGTCCCTGCCAAGGTGGATAGTACTACTGTTACATTTACTCAAGTATATTTACTTTAGTAACTCACTACTTGAGTATATTTTACCGTGTAACAGTACTCTTACTTGAGTAAAAGTTTCCCAGTCTTCCCAGTGTGAGTTATTCTACAAGTGACAAAAGCTTTATGTTGACAATATGAAATGATTTGAACATTTGTGTTTCTTGCAGCGCTCCTTCAGATATGATTTAGTTTGTCTAATTTTTGTGTCTATCCTTTTAAAAAAAAACATTTTAAATCTTTTTCTTTTTTTATGCATTATTTCATGTTTTTTTTACCCTTCCAATTACATTAACTTCAAATTATAAATCAGATGTTACATTCAAACAGTTACTCTTACAAATAATCTTACTTAAGTAATTTCTCGGACTACTACTTTGTACTTGTAGACCTACTTGGGTAATGTAACTTTGACTCAACTTTACTTTTACTTGAGTACCATTTTTGGCTACTCTACCCATCTCTGTATCCCAGTGATGTCGTCTTTAGCAATGTTAGCTTGTTTTTGCTAGCATTTTGTTTGGTCTGTCCTCCCGAGGGCCGTATCTTGATTGGTTGGGGGCCCGCAGGGGAGTGGGAGGGGTCCATGGGGAGCAGAGGATCTACAGCCACACTCACATCACTGCACCGTGCTGAGCTGAACACCACTTCTCTGCTGTACGGATAACGCCCGAACGTCACCTTTTTCTAATGGGACTAACTGCTCATTTTAGAATTTGAAACTTTTTTGCAGCCTTTTTTTTAAATTTGGAAGTAAAAGAAAACTTGGTATTTACAACTAGAATATGTCAGGAGTTGCCAGGTGTTCTCTGGGGGATGGATACACTATCGGTTTGGTGTTATAGTGAAGATTAAAATGAAAGTTACCAAAGAGGATTTTCGGATGTAAAGATCCATCATGGCCGCCCTGCTGGTACACAGCCACAGGAGGGTGGACAGAGCTCTCCTGCTGCTGCCCTGTCTGTTCCTCCATCACCAGGTACACAAAAAAGCAATATTTCATTTAATGTGTATATGACTGGTTTTCATGTTTTTCTAATTATGACTTATTTTGGTGGGCTAGTACCTGTGGTCAATATTTATCATAGCTTTACATTAGTGATAGTAACAGTTTGTGGATAAAAAAAAAAAAAAAAGAAAAAGAAGAAGAAAAGAAGAAAAGTACAAAAAATACAGGAAGTAGTGCTGAGTTCTAAAACAGAATCCTACCTATGTCATCAGTACAGAATATTTCATCCAAAATGCAGAGACAATTTTTAAAATTTGGCAGCAATATTTTCTGCGCTGCCCCAGTCTGTGTGCCCATGTGTCATTCCCAGTTTGTCAGTTTTGTCAGTGCATCAGATTTGTCTTTTTGAGCAGACTAAATGACATATATAGGATATTGGCAAAAAAAAAAAAAAAAAAAAAAAAAAAGATCCCTAATTGTCTCTACATGTTTAAAAATTTTAAATATAATGATGCTAGCTATGTTTTAGTGAAATTGCATTAGTTTAGTTCAAATCTAATCTAATCAGCAGCATTTATTTTTGGGGAAAATGCTAATAATTAAAGTGTATAGCTTTTGTTATGTAGGTAAAATGCATACTGTATACAAGTGAAAGCAGTACAAAACTAATAATACATTAGGAATTAAAATTGTATTTTAGTTGCACAGTCAGTTTTCAAAATGTCAAAACTCTTTATAACTAATAGACTATAGATGTAAAGCTGCACGGTGTAACTTTTTGAGAAGAAGGTCCACAATTGGCTTGTCTCCTTGAAGATGTTATTGCTGTGCCTGGATTGTTCCACAGTAAGGCATTAACACATCTATCTTGCATTTATTGCAGAAAATGCCTTGATGAGTTTAATGCCACCAGAAAAGTTACATTGTACATTACTCTATACATGTAAAAATATAAAACTTTTTTCTTGTGTTACTTTTTGGTTTTATCTTTTTTTTTTAAGTAATCATATGTAAGATTTTGATTTTAAATTCCATGAACATGACCTAACTGTGTCCCAGGATACAATGTAAACATATTCAAATCAAATATAGGTTTTACTGATAACAATTGTTATGCTGATTTATTCTTAATTACAAAAAAAATAAATAAAATAACATGATGGACAAGTTGTTTTATTTTCATTTCATTTTTATTCTCAAAATGATTATCTAATCAGAAAGCCCTCCTCATTACATAAACCCCTGAACCTGCAGCCAATCATTAAACAGTGCTAGTGCAGCCTCTGCAGCTCAGTGAGTGAATTCTGGAGGTTCTGATCTTTCACATGAAGCATAACCTGTCCATATACTGAGAATGAGAAAAAAAAAAAAAAACTGTATGTGTTCAGATTCAAATTCAGGGGCAACCCAGGGTCAGTTGTGATTGGAATGTCTTTGTTAAACTGAGAGCGCAGGCTACATACAGTTCTCTGGAAATGCAGTATTCCATGTCAAAAGTACTAGTGTGTGTGTGTGTGTGTGTGTGTGTGTGTGTGTGTGTGTGTGTGTGTGTATGTGTGTCTGTGTGTGTATGTGTGTCTGTGTGTGAGGAGCGCTCTGTTTATAATTTCTCATGAATTACACAGCAGTTACAATAACATGCAATAAATAATGTCTGAGATTCTCCTCCTTCTCCCTCTCATACAATTTCACTTTAAACTCATTTTAAAACCCACTAAACAGGCTGCTAACACTAAACTAAGTACATAAAATAGTGCAGAGGTGGGTAGTACTCACTTAGTCTACATACTTTACTTAAGTAACTTTTTAAAGAAATTGTACCTTTTCAGAATACTTTTCTAGCAGCATACTTTTACTCTTATGCTCCTATGTAATATTTTTATTGAAGTAACACTACTCATACTTGAGTTAGATTTGGTTAATCTTCCCACTGTAAGTAAGTCTACAAGGGACAAAAGCTGTATGTCGACAATATGAAATGAGTTGAACATTTGTGTTTCTTGCACCGCTCCTTCAGACATGATTTACTATGTCTCATTTTTGTGTATATTCTTTGAAAATAGCAGATTTTGTGCATTATTTAATGTTTTGTCCAATTACATAACCCTATGTATAACTCAGATGTTACACCCAGATCTTTGCTCTTTGCTACCATTACTTGAGTAGTAGTTTTCCCAAATACTTTTTTACTTTTCCTTGAGTAATTTCTTGTAACAAATACCACTATTTTGTACTTGAAGTTGAAGCTGAAATAGAGCTGCAAGATTAATCACACTTGAATCGAAATTGCAATTTGAATGGACACAATTACAAAATCGGAAAGGCTAACATTTTTGAAGTACCAAAATCTCCACAAACAACAATATCTCCTGTCTTATTCTGCATAAAAACTGCTAACCCTGTAGTTTAGATCTGTACATTTCAAAACTGTTCTGAAATGTGTTCTTGTATTGTACATTTCAAAACTGTTCTGAAATGTGATTCTTGTATTAGTTGGTCAGTTTATATATTAGTATTTTTTGTCAATTCTCCTGGACACTTTTAAAACATGAAAAGAATCCTATAAATCAAAAATAGAATCACAATTGCAATGCTTGTCAGAAAAAAAAAAATGCAATTAGATATTTATTCCAAATCATTCAGCCCTAAACTGAAAATATCCAAAAGGGTGAGGTGTGTATGGACTTTAAAAACACAGAGGAGCACTTCTGTATTTACAACTTGATTACAAGCAGTTGAACCAAGCATTTTTAAATACTGCACTGTATCATTACTTGTCTTTTTTGTCACTCTTGAAGATACGCCATGACAGAGAATCAAGTGTCTGGGATAGTGTCAGGCAGTTGGTTTCCCATGATTCTTAGTAGCAATGTGCCTGATTGGACAAAAAAGGTGACCCTGTTATTACCTGTTATTACCCAAGAAAATGCAATGTAAAATTAATAGATTGTAGCTAGAGATTCAACGACATGTACCGTAGGTAAAGCTGCATATGTGCATATATTTAAAGAAGCCCTATTGTGCTTGTGTCTGCTATATAGTTATAATCTATGACACCCATGGATCATTATATTATAATGAGCACATTTTAAATCACAATATTGATTCAAAATTGCTTAATAAAAGAAACAAGTCGACTTCCACGTTAGAAAAATATGGTGCCCAGTGGGAGGCATTGGCCTCCTGGACACTTTTAAAACATGAAAAGAATCCTATAAATCAAAAATAGAATCACAATTGCAATGCTTGTCAGAAAAAAAAAAATGCAATTAGATATTTATTCCAAATCATTCAGCCCTAAACTGAAAATATCCAAAAGGGTGAGGTGTGTATGGACTTTAAAAACACAGAGGAGCACTTCTGTATTTACAACTTGATTACAAGCAGTTGAACCAAGCATTTTTAAATACTGCACTGTATCATTACTTGTCTTTTTTGTCACTCTTGAAGATACGCCATGACAGAGAATCAAGTGTCTGGGATAGTGTCAGGCAGTTGGTTTCCCATGATTCTTAGTAGCAATGTGCCTGATTGGACAAAAAAGGTGACCCTGTTATTACCTGTTATTACCCAAGAAAATGCAATGTAAAATTAATAGATTGTAGCTAGAGATTCAACGACATGTACCGTAGGTAAAGCTGCATATGTGCATATATTTAAAGAAGCCCTATTGTGCTTGTGTCTGCTATATAGTTATAATCTATGACACCCATGGATCATTATATTATAACGAGCACATTTTAAATCACAATATTGATTCAAAATTGCTTAATAAAAGAAACAAGTCGACTTCCACGTTAGAAAAATATGGTGCCCAGTGGGAGGCATTGGCTTTATATAGCGCCTGTCAAGACACCCAAAGTGCTTTACATTGCATTATTCATTCACTCCAGACTGTGGTGACAAGCTACTATTGTAGCCCCAGCTGCCCCGGAGTAGACTGACAGAAGCAAGGCTGCCAATCTGCGCCATCGGCCCCTCCGACCATCACCAGTCTTTCACACACCACATTCATATTAGGCAATGTGGATGAAGTGTCTTTCCTATGGACACAAGTACTATCCAGGTCCAGCCTTGCTTAGCTTCCGAGATATGACAAGATTGGATATTCTGAAGGTGGAATGGGATATTAGCATGATCATGATTTTGTATTTAAGAAGATATCTTTATATTTTTAGCAAAAGAAAACTGAAGAACTGAACTGAAGAAATGGCTCAGATGAGCAGCCTACAACTTTTTGTCCAGTTGATAGATATGAATTTTTCTTTTACTATGGATCATACCTGAACAACTGAGGGTTCACACAGACATCTTTATATCTTGTAACTTTACCCACAGTACACAATGATATTAAAAAGGAAAAAAGAAACGCAGAAAATGTCTTTGTCCTTGAATGTCTTCTCTTTTTTCAATGTTTTTTGAGCAATTAAAACACCTGTAATTACATACATTTAGATGTATAGTTCTGTTCTATGGAACATTCTAGACAAAGCAACATCTCCATGGAGACAAGCCTCGGGAAGCTTTTACCTACATTTGCCTATGTCACTCATGCCCCGCACGGCAATTTTCCATAAATATACAAAAGCAGGATGCAAAACAATACACTACAACTTGACAAACCTGATGTGATGTGCAGTAGTTTCATTAGAGGAATGCACTCTGATTGTGTTGTGATTGCACTTTGAAGGGGGAGTGACGTAGCACGGACAGCAAAGGGAAGGGAGCATCAAAAATTAAACTGAAACTTATTATACATGTTAATATGTTGTTTTCAATGAATATAACATTTTCAAAACAATAAAAGGTAACATGATGATCTATATATGTGATATGTCAGCAATTAATACCCCACAGAAGTAAAATACCTCCTATTTAACAATTTTTCAAAATACTATTCTAAGTAAATTCATTACTTTGTCCTTCTACTATGTTTTGTTTACTTGTACCAGCCTGAAGACAGTTGGCAGAGATTAATGCACAGGATATCTATAAATGTATAATTAGTTTATTTAATACACTGGATCACTAATCACTGGACATTTATTACAACGATTATGGCTGATGATGCATGCAGGTGCTGTTACTGTTACAAGTCAAAATGTGAGACCAGTCAGTATTTGCCCTGTGGCAAAGCTCAGTACTGCCCTCTGTCCTCAAGTACCACCAACTAAAATATTTGCCTTTCCACCAAATCTATACCCGGACATTATCAGGTCTAAATCATGGCTAAAATGGGCAGGAATGAGACTCCGCCAGGTCTAAAATGACCTAACCCTAAATTGTGGATAAGGTAGGTCTAAACAATGATTAACCCAAAGGAGGACAAAAACATGTATATATTTGTCTATAAATAAAACAAATAGTTGAATTGCAGTGGGCTGCATGTATGAGAGGCAGTCTGCGTACGTGTACCACTGGTTGAGAAAAATTGTTATAGGGCATATTTGGTAAATGAAATTATGGGTAAATAATTAAACCAGTTAATTAACAAAAAATATTTAAGAGAAGACCGAAAATGAACTGCTAAAGTAATAGAAGAATCACATGCATTTTAGAACATGTCTGTTGTTTGATTTATTTTTTTGCTTAAAGAACACAGGATGCATTCTTATGGCTTTAATTGTCTTTTAAACATGCTTTTGGTCACCTTAAAATAAGTATTTCACATTTTATAATCTTAAAATAATGTCTGCATTTGGAAAATATACCGGTACTTTATAAACTTCACCTCTGTTTCCAGTGAGACATTTATGGAGCTCCCTCTGCTGTCAGCATTTAGAATGAATAATGGCAAAATAAACAAATGAAGTCCTTATCCTCTGTAAATGCTATGCTAATAGAGCCATGTGTTTGTTGTGAACACAGTATGACCATAGAAGGAGTCTGGTGAGGGCCTGGATTTTTACCTGTTATGCAATAATAATTTGGGTAAAATGCAAACTGAGAATTTTTGAGTGGTTAGAGAAGACAAGTTTGGATTCATGCATTAATGAGACAAGTGTGAATGAAACTAAATACAACTCCAAGTATGTTTTTGATGAGGGGACAACAGAATAATATTAAAGAAGGGATATTATGAAAAATCGATTTTGTTTTATCTTTCTACCATGTTATAATGTTGTTTCCTCATCAAAAAACATGCCTAAAGAGGTTTTAGATGTCATCCATGCATGTTTGAGTAATTTAGCGATGTCTCCTGGGCCCTATTCAAACCCTCTGCACAGTTGGCTGTAAGATTCTGTCCAATGCTCAGCCCACAAGTCTACATCACCCATGCTTCCACACGACAATTCTCCATAAATATACAAAAGCATGATACAAAACTGCACAACAACTTGACAAATCTGAAGTGAAGTTCTTTCATTAGCAGTATGCATGCTGATTGTGTTGTAATAGCGCTCTGAAGGGTGAGTGACTAACCACAGAGAGCAAAGAGAGGGGGGACTCGGAGCTATATATATACTGTATATATAGATATAGATATCGATTTTTTAAATGTATTTTTATTATTCTATAGGTGCGGGGGTCGCTGTTGGAGAGCCTGATCACCAAAAGGACTGAGTACAAGGAGAACTGCAGCAAGACTCTGGCTCTGACCGCGCTCTCACAGTCTGGTCAGTAAACTATTGTGTACATTGTATTGATCACATTTATAAAGTATTGCATTTATCTGACCATGTTTAGGAGCCACTCACCTCTCCTTATGCTCCGTAGGAGTCTTCTGTAATGGGAGCTTCGACTTGTTTGCCTGTTGGCCTCACTCTGCTCCTGGGAATGTGTCTATCCCCTGCCCCTCCTACTTACCATGGATACAGCAAGGTACTACTACTACTACTACTACTACTACTACTACTACTACTACTACTACCAACCCTCTTACTTACCATAGATACAACAAGGTACTACTACTGCTGTGTGTTCAGCTCTTCAAAGCAAGAGGCTTTGAAGAGCTAAACACACAAGATTTACAAAAAAATTCACCTACATGTACTGCAGAATCCTTGAAAATGATCATGGCAGTTGTAAGTCAAAACAAACGGCAGCTGAACTCCATAGACATTAAAACAGCTTTTCTGCAAGGTAAAATACTGGACATTTGTCCACCATAGGAAGCACAGGGTAAAGTAACTGTATGGAAGTTAAAGAAGTATGTTTAGGGTCTAACAGATGCTTCTTTGTACTGGTATCACAGAGTGAGAGACACCATGCAGCACTTGGGAGCTCAAGTGTCACAGGTGGATCCAGAAGTGTTTTACTGGCTCGATCAGCATGGTAAAGTGAAGGGGATACTTGCATCCTATGCGGATGACTTTATTTGGAGGGGGGGACCAATTCTCCACCGCTGTCATCTCTCAGTTAAAAGCTGCCTTTCAGGTTGGACAGGAAGAGCACAACAACTTAAACTATTCATTGAAAATTTAGTTTGTTCTGTGGACGGTTTGATACAAGTACAACAAAGATCATACATTCAAAATCTGAAAGCTATTCATTTTGACCTCACCAGAGCAACACAGTGTGAAGCAACATTGACAGACAATGAAATGGACATGCTTAAGTCAAAGATTGGAAAAATATTGTGGGTAGCAAGGCAGAGTAGACCATTATGTGTGACATATCCATCTTGGCATCTAACACCAAACATGCCACCGTTCAGACTCTGCACTGTGCAAACAAACTCATTAGAAAAGTCAAATCAGAAGATGTCATGATGAGGTTTCAGCACCTGGGAGAGAACAGCTCCCTCAAACTGGTGGTGTACAGTGACTCCTCCATGGGAAACCTGTCAGATGGAAGCACACAGGGTGGACATTTCATCATGCTCATGGGTGAAAATGTAAAGTTTTCACTCGTATCCCGGCAGTCCAAGTGCATATGGAGAGTCATGTGGAGTACATTAGCAGGGGAGATTTTGGCACTTGCAGATGGGATTAATAGTGAAGTTTTTCTAGTTACATTTTACTCAGAAATCACCACCAGGGACCGTTAATCTAAAGCTGTGACCACTGTGTGTGCAACAGACAATCATTCTCTTCTGGATGCAGTCAAATCCACAAAATCTGTCACAACTGCTCATACACACTGGGAATATTCAGCAGATTGTGTGGTCAACCACCAAAGAGCAGTTAGCTATCTGCTTGACCAAAAAGGGGACTTCCGCACTTGGTCTTCTGAAGGCTCTCAGTGAAGGTGTATGCAAACTAAAAATCTAAATGAACTTTGCAATGCTTTGCTTCTGTTGTATAAAAAAATAAATAATAAAAAAAATTGCATTTCCTTGTTTACCTGTTCTTGAAGTAATGTTTACATGTGTTATTGTTACAGCACTTTTCTAAAAAGAAAGAGAAAAGAGATTGTTAACTTGATTGTTGTGATGATGTTTAATGTACGCTGTCAGTTCCCGCGATAACTGGTGTTCTGTACTTTATGTGTTCACTTGAATGCTAACGGAATGGCAGTAAAAGTTATTGTTCTAAACTATTGTCTTTATTGAGTCAACACAAGGTACTGCTACTACTACTACTACTACTACTACTACTACTACTACTAGTAGTACTGCTACTATTACTACTACTACTAATGCAGTTATGCTATAATATTTTAAATAAAAACATAGCAGTTAAGTTTTTGTAAGGTGCAAAATCACTGCACAAATTATTTTCTTTTTTTAAGACAGTAGATAGTAAACTATGCGGTACCAAGTTACTTCTGTAGCCACAGTGGCCTGGGGGCTGACTGACATTGTGATTGTTTGCAGACAGTTCGAGGCGGGTTCACAGGGAGTGCCTGGAGAATGGAATGTGGAGGCAGAAGGACAACTCCTCAGATGTATGGAGAGAAGAAGCCGAGTGCCAGGAGGACCACTACTTCAGAGAGAAGGTACAGACACCTGAAGGAAACATGTGCTCTTTAAACGGTTTGCGGCGCCCCAAAGGTATTCCTCACTTACCTTATGCATTCTGAACATCCTAATTATTCACTGCGGTGAGTTTATAGGCACTTTTCAGAATTTTCAAGGCCAGAACAGAGTTTACTGTCAGCTAATAACAACTAGCATGCTAACAATGCACTTACTAAAAGCCTTTGGAGTAGGCCCTCTCCAGCTCTGTAAAGTACAATGTAAATAAAATCTATAATCTATCAATATCAATATTCAGTAGTGTCAACAAAGTGATGTTAAACAGATGCTTTATTTCTCATTGTGCATGGATAGGAGGAGCAGCTGTTACGTCAGAGCGCCCTCAGGCTCATCTCTGTGATCGGGTACTCCCTCTCACTGTGCTCTCTGTCTCTGGCCACCCTGCTCATGGGCATGCTCAGGTCAGTACAATCAACATTTGTGTAGCATTATTATATGTTAAAAGCGATGCACCTGATTTTTAGTGTCTTAAAAAATGTTTGGTCAGTGGTCCAAAGTTTTTCCTCACTTACCTTTTGGCTGCTGAGCATCCTAATTATTCACCATGATGAGTTTACAAGCGCTTTTTAAAACTCTCAGAGACCAATGCGGAGTTTTGCTGTGACTGTAAAGTTAACAATAACTAGCATGCTAATGTGCATTTTTTGACAATAAATATGACAAAATGCAGAGAGCATGCAACATATTAGTGGCCATTACTAGTGGTCTTCCTCTAAGGAAGACCTCTAGATCTTGCTGCTTGCAAAAAGGTTTACCAGCAGCAAATCTTGGTCTGGAAAAAATAATCTATTAAAATGAATCTGCTTAAAAGAACCAGGATCTCCAGTAGAAGGCAGTCTTTTGGAGATGAGGCACGGTAGAGTTTGTTGGGATTCAGTAGGGCTTCCTTCAGCTGTAGAACAGTACTATCAACTGTACTATCTGGCATCTTGGACTGTCTTCACACATTTCCCATAAGAACAACTGGTTAACAAATCAAAAATTATCAGCATCAAAAAATAAACAAACAATTAAAAAAACAAAAAAAAACAAACATAATCTGTCATGTTGTTATTAAATCTACATGTATTACACAAGTGCATTTTGATGTTTCTTTCTAGGGTAGATAAAGATTGTACAACAATCCAAGAAACAGTTTCAAATAATCCGTAACACTGCAGTGTGCACATCACACATCACATTTTCTTCATTGTAAACCTCAATATTTATCTAAAATGACTTAATAATAGAAATGGGTCCATTAACTTCCAGTTCAAATCTGCAGAACTGTCCCTCCTCTTCACAGTGGCCTCTTAATAATACAAAGAAGTGGGTGGGGATAGGGGATAGATGATTTTTTTCAGAGCACTCAAACCACAAAAGCAGGACAATACAGGATTACACAAACAAACATGAATCAATCAAAATACAACTCAAACTAATGATGAGGAAGCATCATTACAACACGGTTCAAAGCACATAAAAGTTGATTTTACAGAATACTTCTCCTTTTAAAACTGAATTACTCTGTCTCTTCTGTGAATATGTGTTTTGTTCCAGAAAGCTCCACTGCACCAGGAACTACATCCACATGAACCTGTTTGTGTCGTTCATCTTGAGGGCCGCCGCAGTCATCTGCAAAGAGCTGGTTCTGCACTTCATGTACAGCCATGTGCCAACGGACGATCAGGGCTGGAGCGCCTATGCTAGCTCCACGGTACCCCAAAACCCACCCAAAGCCCCACCCAAGGCCCCACCTAGGGCCTCACAACACCCACACAATACCTACCCATCTCACCCAACATCCAACCAAGCCCTCACCCGACACCCATAGTCCCTCCCTACCTGCAACCACCCAACATCCACCAATGACTCCTTCCAAGGCCCACCTAACACCCACCCAACATTCACCCAACACCCACCCAACACCCACTCAAGCCCCAAACCCAACACTCACTCAAGTCCACCACCCAACATCCACCCAAGTGCTCACCCAACACCCAATTTATCACCCACCCGAGCCCCCAGTTTTTCTGTAAGTTTTTAGCACTTTTAAAGTTTTGTCAAATTTAAGACAAACGACAGGTCTGGCCCTGGAGAAAAATCTGATTTTAGGCCATGACAGGTTTTGGCCAGAAACGTGCATTAATATTTAAATGTATTGATGCATTTCCTCTAATTTAATATAATCCTTCTTATATCAAACATTGCTTTTTTCCCTGATCATATCTTCTAGTGACAAGATACATTATTTTGCTGGGATGGTATCTGGCACACAGAACTATATGAGGATAGGTCGAAATCCATGAACAGATTTTTTTTTGCTACGACTCCCTCTTGTGGTAACTATGGTAATGTACAAGTCCAGCAGTGAGTACACGTCTGTTGCTTGTAACCTTTGGCAGAAATATTACATCCAATATGCAAATAAATCAAGACCAAAAAGGGCTTGATTGTTTGCTGAGAATTTTATATTAAAGGAACTATATAAGATTTGGACTTTAAATTTCATAAACTTGACCCAAAACAGCATTTACCAATAACAGTTCTAATGCTAATTTATTCTAAATTACCAAAACATTGTACGTGATGGCCAAGTTATTTATGTTATAATTTGGTGTTTTAGTTCTCAAGGCGATTAGCCAATCAGAAAGCTGAACGAGCCTCACATGAGTCTCTCATTTGGGTTGCCAGTTTCAAAGCTGAAATACAGTTGGTTTAAACCTAAAACACCTCTCTCTAAACCCCAGCACCTACAGCCAGTCATGATCATCGGTGCTAGTGCAGCCTCTGCAGCTCAGTGAATTCTGGAGGTTCTGATCTTTCATAGGAGGCATGGCCTGTCTATATACTGAGAATGAAAACTTGTATGTGTCCTCTATCTGCAGGTTAAGGCACAGGCAACCCAGGTTCAGTTGTGATTGCAATACCTTTATTAAAACAGTAAGAGCACAGACTACATACAATGCCTTTAAATTAAGAAAAAAAAAAAATTAGAATTAAAATCTTGAAACCAGGCCGAAATATTTTGCAACAATTCTAATCATCTAGGTTCAATATGCAGATATATTGAAAATTAAGATTCATATTTTGAATTAAAGTAATTAAGCATTTGTTTTTCTTGCAATTTAATGTCTTTATTGCAACTCCTCCCTCCTCCTTCCTCAGATCTCAGTGCTGTGCAAAGCAGCGCGGGTGTGCATGGAGTACTGTGTGTTCTGTAACTACCTGTGGCTTCTGGTGGAGGCCATGTTTTTGCACACACTACTCTTCTCCGCAGTGCTAACTAAGAAGAGGTTGCTCAAGTCCTACATGCTGCTTGGATGGGGTAGGCCTATGATCACAGTTTGAATGTGAAGAGGAAATATCAGAAATATCACTATAGAGCTTTTAAGTGATAATGTCACTTCTGGGTCCAACCAGAAATGTCACAGCTGATTTCTAGTTTTGCTGTGTTCCTTATTCATCAAAAAGAGACAATTACCTTTCAGAAGCCTATGTTTAACCACAAATTGTATCAAATATGTAAATAATGTAGTAATAATCTATCATAACATAGGACCAACTAACTGTTGGTCGCCACTAACACTATTTTAGCCTAGCCTAGCTTCTTACCTCAACCTCCCTTGTACACTTTCTGTCATAGTTGTAACCATAGAGCCATGTTAACCTTGTTAACTTTAAACAACTGCGATCTCTTTTTTTAATGTGAGATGTGTTGTTGCTAAAAAAAAAAGAAGAGTAAACATGTTCATTGTTTTCACTCAGCTGATGGACCCGGATGTGACTCTATAAATAACAAAATTATTGTTTTTGTGTTTGTTTTTCCAGCGACTCCTATTTTGTTTGTGACTCCTTGGACTGTGGTTAAGATCTTATATGAAAACACAGAGTAAGAATACATTTTTTGTTTTTTTTTGTTAAAGTGCATATGGCTGCTCATTTCACCAAAACACAGCTAAAACACCCTAATTTGAACTATTTTTTTTAAATGTTGGTGAGTCTATAATTTTACTTTCTGGTTGGACATGGGCAGCAGATGTCACATACGTAGCTAAATTTAAATTGATCAAGTTGTTTTTAGACTTTTAAAAACAACTGACAACACCTTCATTTATATTAAAAGAATGACTAATAAACATTTTGGATATGTTGATGACATAAGTAGAGGGACTCTGTTTTAGAAGTCAGCACTACTTCTTGTATTTTTGTACTTTTCTTCTAAACTTTATTTACACAAACTGACACTTAACTGATGTAAAACTATGATAAATATTTAGCACAGGTACTAACCCACCAAACCAAGTCATAATTAGAAAAAAACATGTGCACTTCAAATTTTCACAGATTACTGGCTGATCTAGGTTTACTGAATAACTAAAAGGACACTATGTAAGTTTTTATGGTGGAGGGTCTGAAACCTTTTCTTCATGTTGTTTTGCTTCTTTCACAAAATGTCATAAAACTATCCATAGGTTTCAAAATGATGAAAAATTAGGAATGTTGCCACAATGATTAACAATTTTATTTAGTATCTTCTGAATGGGAAAAAGTTCGCAGAATGTTGCATATAACAATTTAACAG
Source organism: Periophthalmodon schlosseri (assembly GCA_000787095.1). Lineage (NCBI taxonomy): Eukaryota > Metazoa > Chordata > Actinopteri > Gobiiformes > Gobiidae > Periophthalmodon > Periophthalmodon schlosseri. The sequence goes on along the minus strand of JACM01060376.1, from coordinate 8,337 downwards.
GAAAGTGAAACCTGTGAAAAGTTATCCATGGTAACAAAAACACCCATAATAGAATTCATGAAAAATTAAAAAAAAGTTTATAACATACTGTGGAATATTCTGGGCAAAGCAATAACATGAGACAAGCAGGTGACAGACAGACCCTCCACTAGAAAACATACACCTTTAATGGACACACGTGATACAAAACTTTGGAGCTTTTAACCCAGATATAACACTATTACTTCACCAAAAACATACTTGGATTTCTATTTAGCCTTATTTCTGCTTGTTTGATGAATCTTCTTCAGTAATGCTTCTCCCTCTGAGCACTATGCAATTTTGAATTTCCCAGGATTATTACGTCACAGGTAAAAGTCAAAAGGTCTCTTGTGCTGTTTTTAAGTCCATACATCTTTTTTTTATCCCTCTGAGGGTGTCCCAGTGAATGGCATCCTAACAGCAGATTCCAGTAGAGGGAGCGTATCTGTATGAACATGTACGAACAAGTTAGTCTATTGTCTGAGGATACACTTTCATACATACCACAAGATGATGTTTATGTTTCCTATACTGTAGAATACACCATTTGACCTCCTTGCTATTGTTGTGTTTCAGATGCTGGTTCATAGTGAACAGGTGGTTCTGGTGGATCATAAAAGGCCCCATTACACTGTCTGTGCTTGTGAGTTCTTCCATAGCTCCTCTTTAACTTAGCTCTATCTGACCACATTATTCTTGTTGTTTCAATGAAATGCAGCGGTTTCATGTATACTCTGTGTGGTTCCGTGGTTTTCAGTTTGATGAGAAATTAATATGACTGTTGCCATAGCAATTAACAATTCCAAACAAAATATTACAAAATATGTTTGGAATGGTGAAAAGTTGCAGAATGGTGCCTTTAAACAAGAAGTTGAAACTGATGAATAGAACAGACCTTAAAACAGAGCGATATTGACAAAAATATTTAAAGGTGCACTATGTAAGTTTTGGTTAGGGGTCTGCCACATGCTCCACAGAAATTTTTTTGATTTGCCTGAAAGATTTCACAGTATGGCATTAAACTTATCTATATTGCATTTATTCAATTACAGATGTTTTTTACTGCTCAAAAATAATTTGACAAACATGCATTCTTACTGTGAGCGGGGATGCCTCTCCACAGATCTGATGTGTTACTCGGCCTGATGGAGTCACCCATGGAGATAACTTTAATGCCATACTGTGGAGCATAGGCATAGCAATAATATCTAGTGGTCTGGCAGAACCTCCACCCTAAAAGTTACACCTAGTGTATCTTTAAAAATTTGAATTGACTGTAAAAAAATTGTACATAGTATTAATTATTCATATCTTCTATTCTTAAAGCGGACCTATTCTGCAAAATAGACTTTAACCATGTTATAGTTGTTTACGCACTGAAGTTGTGAGAAGTTTAGAGTGATTCATGCATGTTTGAGTAATCCTTTATTCAAGACGTCATTTCTCCGATCTACCCTGTACTGTTTTCACCGTCACACTTCAATTTTATTTTCTTAATCAGTGATATCATAGGATTCGGCAGCGTCACAGTCATTTTAGTACAAATGAAAAAAATCCATAGATTGATGTGCAGCTATCCATCGGACATGCTGACAGCTGCACGACTCTCTGTTGTGATGAAGTTCACGGTGATGTCAGTTCCCATTGGGCACCGCGGTTTTCTAACGTGGAAGTCAGCAGACTTGTTTCTTTTATTAAATTGTTTTAGATGAATATTGCAATTTAAAATGTCCAAATTATAACATACTGATCCACAGGTGTCATAGATTGTAACTATCTACCAGACACAATCCAAATATGTCTTCTTTAAAGACAATATATAAACCTCTAGTTACTAGTTTCTCCTCACAAAACTTGACAAAATTGTATGCAATTTCTCTGCCAGTGATTCACTTCCAGGTTATATGGTAACAATAGAGAAAAACTGTGAGTGTGGGGAAAGGGCTGCTGTACCCATGATGCTTTGCGCTCCCTCAGGCCAATGTCATGTGACCGTGCCAGTGCAGTAGATTTCACAGTGATTTGGGCCTCTGCCTCCCCCTGCTGTCTCGTGAGCTCATGTGATGGTGCTGTGACGTTATGGTCTTACAGGCATGTCATATATCTAGAATGTTGTAGAGTCATTCTGTAATATGTGTGTCCTCAGATCATTTTTTTCATCTTCATCAAGATCCTGATGCTGCTGCTGTCCAAGCTGAAGGCAGACCAGGTCACCTTCTCCGACTACAGATACAGGTGCTTTGACACACAGTACCATAAAGGATTTTAAACAACTTTCCCTAAACTCCTCACATATCCATGGGTTTCAGAGTGAATACAAATTAGAACTGTTGCCATAGTAGTTAAAGGTGCAATATGTAATTTATTGATAGGTAGTCAGCTACCATGGAATTATTGCTTTGCCTCTAATATTTCCTTGAATCATATTAAAAATATTTATATTGTAGAATTATCACTGACATGTTAACCACTTAACTTATGGTGTAAAAGCAACACCATGTAACTTTCTGGAGGTGGTACGTCACCTGTGTGATTCCATGGAAGTAGAAACCACGATGACCATGAAAAACATTCTCCACTGCGAAATATGAGTCAGGTTTGTGGTGATGTGAGCCCCGTCACATGACGCATATTATTTGGTGTGATTTAGTGAAATAAATGCATTCAAAATGGCAAAAGTGCTTTTGATTTCGGTCAATTTTTGGTACTTGGAAATAAAAGCACTTTTAGACAAAATGTGCTTTCTAGGTCCGTGTAAACTTGTCCATGTATATTTGTTATGCATTTGATTGTGCATTTGAAATGAGCCTTCTTTAAGCTAAAGCGTGTGCTGTGCCCTCAGCCTGGCTCGGGCCACTCTAGTGCTGGTGCCTCTGCTAGGCATACATGAGGTGGTCTTCACTGTGCTGGTGGACGAGTGTGTGGAGGGCTCCAGCAGATACGCTCGCAGCTTCATCAACCTGACACTCAGCTCCTTCCAGGTCTGTATCACGCTACGTTCAAGGAAATCAGACTTTTCCAACCTTCCAAGTCATATTTGATACAAGATTTAATTGGCTATAGACTTTATTAGACAGAGGGACATTCAGCAAATTGCTGGAGCCTGGCATATGTGCTGCTGCTTTAACCACCCCATCACCGGGCAGCACAAATTATATATTTTTTTTTTAAACAGGGTGAACCTTGTTGAAGTTAAGGTTAAGGTACACTTTATTGTCCCCATAGAGAAATTTGTCCTCTGCATTTGACCTACCCTTCAATTCCACTGGGGCAACCTGTTAGGAACGGTGGGTACTCATCTCCAGATCATGAGCTAGTCTTGGTCAGTACTATCTTAGCAGGATTGTACCTATTGTGCATGTTTTGGGTTGATGGGAGTGCTCGGAGGAAACCAACCCAGACAGGGGAACCTGGAACCTTCTTGCTGTGAGGCGTGACTGCTATCCACTCAGCCAGCATGTTACCTATTCCTAACCCTAACACATCATAGAATTTTAGCTAGCCTAATGTAGGACCAACGGAGATTTTAAAGATGCTAAACTTGTCTCTAACTGTTCCACAGTTCTTATGTTTAGTTTTTATTTAGTTTTTGCTAATGTATCTCAATGGACGTTTTGCACATGTTACCAACAACATAAGTTTGATCTCAACTTTTATTTCTTAGTGCATATGATTAGAATACAATTTTTACTAAAACATAGTTATGTCATTGCATTTAAGATTTTACTAAAAATCTTGCCTAGTTTTTTTTTTTTCTAGTTTGAATAGTTGAATTTTGGTGAAGTTTATCATTTTACTTCCTGGTTGGACATGGGCAACAGATGTAACTTTTACCCAGCAACCATAATGTAAATGAGGGCCAAAACTTGTCTATATTGCAAAATAATTATGGTTATGACTAGGGTTTCAGAAAAATAAGTTCTGCATGTGTAAATTGTCTCTGCATTTTGAATGGAGTTTTCAGTGTTGATGACACAGGGATTCTGTATTAGAACTCACTAATTTTTTCTTTTCTATTTTTTCCCCACAAATTCCCACTTAACTGATGTAAAACTATGTTAAATATGTACCACAGGTAATATCCCACCAAACCTAGTCAGAATTAGGAATGAAAACCTGTCATATGCACTTTAAGCTTATTTAGCTGGCACGCTCTGAGGTTGGAACTTTTAACTTGCAAGACGTACAGAACACACCTCCCAGTTATCTAGATCCCACCATTTATTTCTGATATGTTACTATCGATGTTCACATGTTCACATGTATTTTTGTACTTTTAGGGTTTCTTGGTGGCAGTGCTCTACTGTTTTGCCAATGGAGAGGTACAGTTTTGATCATCTCATATTTCTGATATTACATAATTAGTAATAACTTTGAGGTTCAATATTATGCACTTTTTAGGTAAAGCAGTTGGTTATCAGCATAAGGATATAGGACTTTATTGGATATTTTTAAAGGCATCTTAAAAACCTGAAAAAACAGATCTAGTTCATTTTAAATGGTTTGCAAACATCTTTAACAAGCACAGAGACCAGAGCAGAGTTTTACCATGACGGTAAAGCCATACACTGTGTGTGTGTGTGTGTGTATATATATATATACACACACACACACACACCCACACACACACACACACATATATAGATTCTGACCATAAAATGTTCATATTAACTTGCTCTACATGATCCTTATGTTTCTGGATCATGTTGAGTGATGTAGAGTGATGATCCTGATGATGTTTTAATTTCACAATAATGTCCCTAAATCAAGATAGGAACATTAATAACAGACCAATCAGGTGCCTTCTTTCCCCCAAGATCGCTCCCACTAGCATTACAACAGGTTTGATTAACAGCAACCACTCCTTGTTGCTAAGCACCTGCCCCCTGCTAAAGCAGCAGTGCGGTGCAAAGGGGTACACTATGATACAAGCGCTTAGATTTCCAAATATGGTCCCTGGTTTCAGATTAGCTGATATAACTGTGAACCTCAATTGGCTTTATTTGGCTGGAGCTGAAAGCTATGGGTGATGTCACACTCCCTTAGTCCACTTCTTTATACAGTGTGGGTAAAGCTAACTACAATTAGCATGCTAACCACGCACTTCCAGTTTACTGTACAATTTTTTTTTTTCAAATTAATTAAAATGTTAACTAAATATGTCACTGATGTATTGGGTACCTTGTGCCTCGTAGGTTCAGGCGGAGCTGAAGAAGCGCTGGCAGCTGTTCCTGTTCACCCACCACTTCACCGTGCGGAGCTGCTTCAGAGGCACCCCGCTCAAGCAGCTGTGGAAGACCACCCATGGGCGACGACCCCAGTGCGCCGCCCACAGCGAGTCCTACGAGGAGGGTGGGGTTTCCGGGAGGTCCCGCCCCCTGCTGCTCCCAGTGGTACTGAAGAGCACTGTGCCTGGGTCCAGCTCTAGAGCGCAGGGCGGGCAGGAGGGCCTTACCAGAAAGAGTCTGTCCAGCAGCGATGGGGACATGACCATGGGCGAGACCATGGAGGAGGTGCTGGAGGAGAGCCAGTTCTGACACCACACAAACTGCTTGTGATATTGAATATGAAAGTGGGACTAAACACCTAAACTGCGCCCATAACCACATTTCAAATAGAGCTGCTAAACTGGGCCATACCTGGAGGACTAAAGGGGGATTTGAGAAAAACTGGGCCATACCTGGAGGACTAAAGGGGAGATTGAGAGAGGAGGAGGGGCGGGGTCTGGGGGTATAAGGAACAGTGTGATTGGTCTAACAGGTATCCACATTTCAAACTCCGACCCGGCAGCCAGGTGTTTCTGATTACAAAGACCTGTAATCAGGGCTGTCTTTTGTGATGTCACCAACTACTGGAAATTGCAGAGGCCACTGAAGCAACACAAACTTAAATTTAGACATTTTTGACCAGAAAAGCTGCAAATTTACCAAGTTTGCTCTAAGGTTGCCAAAAATGACTAGAAATAGCAGACAATGCTATTTAAACACCATCAAGACAGTTTAGTACAAAAATAAAGTGGAGTTTAATCTTTAGTTCCACTTTAAAGCTGCACTATGTCCACCGCCTGCTCATCTCCATGGAGATATTAGTGCTTTTCTTGGAATGTTTGACAGTATGTCATGAAACTTCTCAAGGGAGACAACCCAGGCCAAGTTTTAGGTCAGATCTGTGGAGATGCAACCCGCTCACAGCAAGAATATAAGCTATATTCTATTAAAAACACCTGTAATTGAATGCAAGATATAATGCCATAATTTGGAACATTCCAGGCAAAATAATAACATTTCCATGGAGGCAACAAGATACCAATAAGCCTCATTTCCACTGGCACGGTTCGCTTGGGGCTGCCTTGACACGGAACAGTTGAGGGGGCCCAGGCCGCTTTTGAGCATGACACAGGTTTAGCAAGATATGCCCAAAGGCGTGATGTAGGCGGACAGCTATAAAAAGGCCAGTGCTACAGGAGAACAACACAGACACAGCTGATCAACACAGGTCAACAGCGGCACAACAATGTGCTCGCGGGGATTTGGACAGGATATGCCTCCATGCAGTCACTGGAGGACCAGCAGTACACCAGTAGCGGCACGCATGACATTTCTCAGATAAAGATGGCAAAAACAGATATAAATAGAAAATAATAGTTTCTAGTTTAATGTTTATGCTAGCTTTACCCTCATCTTACAGAGCCACCAACTTGGAATACTAAATATCTTACCGGCCCTATGGAAATGGGGCTATAGTGCATCTTTAAAGACCTTATACTACAACCCATTTTCAGTGGGTAACTATCAAACTATCTTTCTATCTATCTATTTATCTATCTTCATTCATCTTTTCATGATTGCATAATGCTTCACACAATCCCAGTGGACAGGATGGCAATATACACTTCCTCAATTACCCTAGAGTTCAAATAAAATCACACACAAAATAAAACACAGGAACAGTATTTAGCCTGCGCTCTTACAGTTTAAAAAAGTTACTACAATCAAATTGAACCTGGGTTCAGGGCCTAAACCTGCAGATAGAGAACACATACAAGTTTTTCTCATTCTCAGAAAATGGTCAGACCATGCCTCATGTGAAAGCTCAGATCCTCCAGAATTCACTCACTGAGCTGCAGAGGCTGCACTAGCACTGTTTAATGATTGGCTGCAAGTGCTGCAGTTTAGACAGTGACCATACAGATCAGAGAGAGTCCTGTGATCAACATGAGTGTTCATGTTCCTGTTTAGGTGTTTGTTTTTCAACAAAAAAGGTGGTCAGAGTGTGTTAAAATGAAGCAGATACTTTGGCGCAAGCACTGAAGTTGCTATAGTAACCATATATGGACAAACATCATTTTTGAGATTTGTTAAATCAAATTTACTCTTGAAGTATAAAGAGTTTTATTGATAAATATTTGCTCAAAGTCTGTGAAAATGTTGTATTTAAAGTGTTAATAAACATTAGAAAATAGAGCAGAGCTGAGTAAAGTCTCACTTCATAAGTAAAACAGTTAACTTTGATGATTATGTTAAAATACTATCATTTTATTTCTATTTCTAAGCACAAAGGGGCACCTCACAAAGTCTGCAATGAGTATTTTTCATTAGACGACATGTAATGTGGGCCAACAATGATGATTTGTACCCAGGGCACAGAATTTGGTGCTGCAGTGAAATTGTCAAACTTTGATATTAATACATTTAAGCTGAGGCTTACACTACCAGTCAAAAGTCTGGACACACTATCTCATTCAGTGTTTGTTAAATGTATTTTTTATTTTATATTTTTACTACTTTCTACATTTTATATATGTACAGAAGACATCAAATATATGAAGTAACATCTATGGAATTATGTAGCAAAGAAAAAAGTTCAACAACTCTACAAAATAGTTTTAAAAATAATTTATATTCAAATCCTCAAAGTAGCCACCCTTTGCTTTTTCGAATGATAGTGTGTGTCAAAAGTTAAATAACTTGACAAAGAAAGGGATGGCTACTTTGAGCACTGAAGTTTTAAATAAATAAAAAAAGGTTACTTTATTTAAAGTTATTTACCTTTTTCATTGCTACATAATTCCATACATCTTACTTCATATATTTGATGTCTTTTGTATGTATCGAATTTTCCGGACTATAAGTCACTTTTTTAATAGTTTGGCTGGGGGTGCAACTTACACTCAGATGCGACTTATATGTGAAATGATTAAAATATATAATTTCACATCTTCGTTATTGTCTCACTGACAATCTCACAAGGGCACTCTAGGCTTGTACCAGTATGGCAGCCAAGCAGAAATGGAAGTGGCGCTTCATCTACTTCCGG
>KN482871.1:11168-23414 GCA_000787095.1 Periophthalmodon schlosseri | reverse complement strand
CTTTCCCTATGTCATTCCTTTCTTCTGATGGAGTAAGCTACATTTAAGCTGTCCATAATCACTACTGTTTCTTTACATGGCTTGTTATCCACCCAGGCTGATGCAACTGACAACCACAATCCCACCTGGGCCCCGAATGCCAATCCTTAGGCATTAGATAGACACCGAGGAGCCGATTTGGGGGAAAAAAAAGTCCGACAGGAAATGGAAAGGGAAGAAGATGGAACTGCAGGGGAAGATTTGAGGTAATTGGACCCAAGAATTGACAGCGAGGATAGTGGAGTGGATAATAACTGGCATTGTGTTAAGATGGGACAGGAGACATTTTTACGATTTTGACCCAACGCAGAGCTTATCGAGGTTAAAAATGTAGCACTTTAAGACACTTGTCCAGGCGGAAGGCTGCGCGTACCTCGCCACATGGAGAAAACGAGATCAGCTTGAGATGGTCGTGTTAGCGCGTTAGCCGCAAATCATTCCCTGTCAAAAAAGTCAAGCAGAGTTTTACAAAAATGCACTGGCAACGTGCTGGGTTTTGGTGGAAGTTCATCGTCTAAATACGCAAAAATTCCAAACTCACGGAGAAGCTATGTATGTAGATTAGAACCTTGTAAGCATTATTTAATTGGGTGGCAGGTTGGCATAATTGGGTGGCATGGTGGCATATAGAGATTAGTGCATCAGCCTTACAACAAAAAGGTCCCTGGTTTGATTCCCGGATGGGGTGAGGTCTTCCTTTGTGGGGTTTGTACTGTATGTTATATCTGTGTTTCGTTGCCAACTGAAAATGTGATTCCAATTTACCTTGAGACTAAACACTGCATAAGAATGTATCATGAATAAATACATCGAGTCAGTTCGATATAGGTATTACTTTACTATAAAACATGATCATTGTTTCCATGGTTTTATAATAAATGTACCGCCCCAAATATTACGCTATTTTCTTACTCATTTTATAATGTTGTTTCCTCTAACAGAGCTGTCTGAAATCCGTTGGACATATTGCCTCCCTGCCAGCCTACGCCCTGTCTAACAGCATGGCAGTGGTTAATTTCAGTTCGTCAGCTCTGTCATGCTGTTGTTTACATAAAAAATAGGTTTGTGTGATAATGAGGAAGATGGTATTCACTGTAACAATGCACTAAACGGCAACTATGTCTCTTTTATAAAAGTTTAAAATCACTTCCCACTGTGCAAAAAAAGAGTTTTAGTTTCATGTATGCACAGAATTTAACATATTAAACGATGCTCATTTGAAAACATCACAAGGTGGAACAGAGCACCTTGAGCTTTGGAGATGTAGACAGACTAATAATAAAGGGTTACTCAAACATGTGTGAATGAAACAAAATACAATCCAGGTATGTTTTTGACAAGGTAACAACATTATAACATGACTTAAAGCTCACGAGAGTCAATTTCGTGTAATATAGGACCTTTAAATACTTAAAACAAAAAAAAACATGTTTTTTTCCTACGAATTGCTTTGAAAGACATATTTTTTTAGGGTCTATTGCTGAAGTTGCAGAATGACTAGTACAAATGCGAGTGTTGTTATTCTTAGATAGTGACAGTAGCGCTGAAGAATGCCTTTAACCAGCCCATAGCAATAATAACCTCTCATTACTTAACTGCAGCTCTATGGAGACTTAAGGATGAGTTACTATCTCTGTTCACCACATCACAGTAGACTTTCTCTGATCCAAAGGCTATATTACGTAATAGTTACTTACAATTTCAGTTATTTGTAATTAGCCATGAACACACAACCCAGCAGCAGTTAGACAGATATTAGCCTGGACCATAGACTGTGTAAAGAAGCGGACTAAGGGAGTTTGACGCCACCCGTATCGAGGCTAGAGCTGTTATAGCGGCGAATTTGGACCCGAGTTCCATATTCGGAATTTCGACCACGAGTATCATAGCAACCAAAGAGCCAATCGGAGCCAGGCTGTTGAAAGTACATCGCTGGTTAAGCAGATTTGTCTGTTATTAATGTTCATATCTTGATTTCATATCTTGACACAATAATGAAATAATAATAATAAATACCAGGATCATGTAGAGCGGGTTAAACAAACATTTGTGGGTGGAGTGGGTGCTGTTGCTAATGTTAGCGGCAGCAACCTCGGGGAAAGAAGGCACCTGATTTATCTGTTATTAATGTTAATTTACAGACGCAATAGTGAAATAAAAATACCAGGATCGTGTAGAGCAGGTCCATACGAGCATTTTAAGAACAGAAGAGCCTAACAGCAGCAGTTATGGAAAGAGGGACGACAGTTTTTCAGTGTAATGTGAATTGGAACCAGCTAAGTCCAATTATATATACAGTCTTTTGCCTGGACACAACCACACATGTAGTTTCAGCGGACGCCCGAAAGACTCAAGCAGATCGACCACAACAGCTGCAATTACCCAGCATCCCCTTGTGCTGTAGACAAACACTGCCCCCTACTTAGCCTGGTAATCTTGTCTAATACCTCCACTGAAACACAACCTCTCGAGTTCGCTGTTTGGACCATATTTTGATCCGGTAACTTCCTCGGCACATTTCGGACCGTGCCGGATGGAGTAATGCCAACGATTGACCTGGGTTTATAGACTGGCCCTGGCACCTGTTGCAGAGCGTGCTACACTGGCGTAGCTTTGACTGACATCAGCGATCAGGCCGTGTTATTGGTGTCAAGTGGAGATTAGCTCATGCTTGTAAAACACCTGTATGTTAGCAAGAGAGCTAGAATTTTAGAGGCCGAGGTGAGGATTGGTTTATGGAATGTAAACTTGACATTTGGAGCAGACGTGTGCACTGCATTTAAAAGTCCTATATTACGCAAAATGGACTCTTGTGAGCTGTAGGCCATGTTGTAATGTCGTTACCTCATCAAAAACATACCTGGAGTTGTGCTTTGTTTCTTTCACACGTTTGAGTTACCCTTTATTATTAGTCTGTCTAAATCTCCAAAGCTTAAAATGCTCTGTTCCACCTTGTGATGTCATGAAGTGGTCATTTTTGGTCAAGTTAGCATCTACTTTTTACGTTTTGTTCAGTGGAGATTGGCGATTCCAAGGCTGGAATTATCCAAATGATTCTAGTGGGTAGTAGTAGTAATAGAGTTTAAAACACCGGTGGAGGGTAGTAGTAGTAATAGAGTTTAAAAACACAGTGGAGCGTTTCCTGTATTATCGTATGACATCACAAGGTGGAACAGAGTGTTTTCCATTTGAGAGAAGAAGTCAAGAGCCTAAATATGCAGGGTTTGTGTGTTAAACATGCGTGAATGAAACAAAACACAACTCCAGATATGTTCTTAATGAGGAAACAACATTATAACATAGATCAGAAAATAGCATCATATGTGCCCTTTAAACAAAAAGTTTTCTCACATTTATTTGAAATTATATGTCCTTTTTTTTGTAAAATAAGCACAATTTTTTTCTTCAACTAATTTTACTTTTTGTTTGTTGAGATTTACACTATTTGTGAATGCAGGGAGTATTTTTGTCATACCCAAAGTAGCAGGGTTACCTCCCAGCCTTGCCTTTGAATTGAAATAAACTCTTTGTCTTTGTTACAATATATATTTTTTATATATAATTTAGTTGTCTTCCTCATTATCTTAAATATTCAACCTTCTATTTCATAATCCACTGCCCTCACACTGACCAGCTGTTGGCCCTCGGTCCCACGGGGAGTGCTAAGACAAAAAGAGAAGCCATTTTTATGTCTTCACGAAATCGCTTCCTGTGAAATAATTGACATACAGGACGACTATTTGTGCATATTTCTTATTAGGGACTGGATATTCATTGTATATTGGATATTCATTCATTGTAGCCTGCAGACTATGGTTAAGGAATGGAAGCACAATGTTTTCACTTGATAAAAAGGATTTCAAACCGAATTACATGCGCAAAAAAAAAAAAAAAAAAAAATGCATTAGGATTCAATTTGTACCAGAAAATAAGTCCATTTGAATTAATAATTAGTCATTGTTGCCGGGGTAGACTTTCACATATTTTGATACAAGGGTTTTAGTGAGAACAGATTATTGGAAAATGGAACAGATTTTAAATATATATATATTTTTCTACCTTCTCCTCTGACGTTGTTTTTTGCCTATCCATCCCTTGGACTCTTCATGAATATCTGTTGAACGCTTACTTCATTTTTCCAGTCCGTCCTTGTCCCGTTTGGGAGGATTTGAGGGGCGACATGATGCTATAATCCCAACTTTGAACATGAATCAGCATCCAGAGGCCTCCTGGATCCCCTGTCTCTTTCTTATGATAATGGTCCAATCAGCGCGGCGGCCATGATGGAAATGCCAGCGGGCTTATCTCAGTGGGACAGCTTGGCAGTGGAGTGGGGGGTCTGTCATAGAAGACAACAAGAACCTGTTTAGAGCCTGGCTTCGTTAGAGTGCTGTCTGTTTAAATGCATGTCCATGGAAATGTATGTGTGCCCATATGTGCCGACATAAAGCTGATAAATAACAAGCTTCATTCTGTGTTTATGTTGGTGGCATGTGCATGTCTGAAATGTGGGAATGAAGCGCCTGGAGGAATTTACTCATGGATTTAGTTGATAGAATCTGTTTGCTGTAGTCTATTTGCAATTTCATTATAACTTCAATTTCTGAGCCGAAATATATTTTTATCCAAATCCAAGTACTAAACTCTAAAACTATAAAATAGGCCTATAAAATGTTGTACTATGTTTATAAGCATTGAAAAGACCACATTATTTTACCTACAGTATAATAAATGATCATAGTTAGCATTTTTTGGGCACTAAAACAATATATATGAATTTTTTTCCTATTAATGAATGAGAAAACTCAAAATGATCTTCTTTGCTTGTTTTCAAAATAGCCCAATTGTTAGTTTATTGTACTAAAATGTAAAACATAACAAATATCACCGGGCCTAAAATAGTCCCTTGAGGAACCCCTTTATTGTCACCATTCATTTAAATGCTATATGCTGACAATAAGTTGTGCCTAACTATTGTAGGTTCATTGTTGGCCTACATTATTACAAATAGTGTTAGAATGCAGTACATAGTCTAGTTGTGTTTCATGTTATACCATCCCCGTCGGTGCTCTCCTTCCTCCCCCTGTCCCTCCTCCTCTCTGGGCTTACAGATGCTGAGAGCTGCCTCCTGCCGTGAGCCTCTCAGTGAAAATGCAGTGCAAACAGTTTTACAGTGAGACAAACCTTATCGTCCTGTTCCAGAGTTTATTATGGACTCTGTGCGCGATTACGCCAGAGGCTCCTGCTGAGATACAAGCCGCACACGACAGTTGGTTTTTCCGTTTTATGTGTCTCTTTTTGAGTCATCACATAGAACTGAACATTATATAAGAACAATGTGCCTCATTCATGAAACCTTATTACGAACAAATTTGTACTTAAGGCCTTCTTACGGATATTTTTGGCATTCACAAAACTTTTTCTTAACTGAAAATGTTCCTCTGGAAGAACAAATCCTACGAAGGAGCGCTCGTAAGAACAACAATTCAGCTCTTTTAGAATATTATTACTCTAACAATGCAACATAAAATTCTAATTCCTCCATGAGTGTGAGTTATATATTTTCCTAAATTATTTCCTATAAAAATATTACTATGTGATCCAATAACATTTATGAGGAGTTTTATAAGGCATGTGGTCTATTTGGTCTGACAGACTTTATAGGCTGCAGCGAGAGCCTGAGTCTGTCCCAGCCCCAGTGCCACTGTTACAGCCCTTCACCCGGTCAACGCACTGGACTCAGCAGTTTGGCTGCTTAAAAAAAGTTACGAACAGCTTATTTAGTGATCATGAACCATGTACAAATCCAATAATCTCGTAGAAGAAAAGATACTCCCTACAAGACTTAGTTAAATTTAGTTAGATTTATTAACATTAGCTCAGTAAAATACACAATAGGACGTTACCTTTTTATGGAAGTACTGCTATTTTCACAGTAAATATTACAATACAGTACAATTTACCGTGACGGATGTTGACACAGTTGATGCGTATTTTCAAGTTTTGTTAGTATAGTATGTGGTTGGCTTATTTTATGATTAATACTGTAATGTTTTAATTTATTATTTTACCAAAGATAAAAATGTAGGCAGTATTAAATATTTTTGTATAGAAAAAATTGTCAACTTTATTACTGGCTAAGATTAACTGGTTGAATTATAGATGGTCCAATATTTTCAAATATTTCATCAACTATTTCATACTAACACTCATTAACTTGCATTGCACATTTACACAATCTACGTTATGTTTATTACGGGCTGCTGTGCTCCTGCTCTCTCTCTCTTCTTCAGTTTTATTCAGTGAGAAAGTCCTTGTTCCATTCAGATAAATGCAAATGAGTTACACTAAGCAACAGCAGCGGGAAACACTGGCAGTAATTAAAGTCGGAAACGTGAAATATGAGCACCTCAGAGTGAGTCTGCTGACAGAGTGGAGCTCATTAAATGTAGTAATCCAAGGGGGATACTAATAAAGGGAATATGAAATCAGGCTATGTGCAATTACTGCTAAATACTCACTGCAAATTCAGTGTACAAGTGATCCTTTAAATAATGAACATGTATTAGACTGTGGGTAAGTACTTGATTTGATGAATGGAGATGCTGCTAAGTAATCATAGAACCGAGGCCACTTATAGCAGTGTGTCTTGAATTACAATTTTCAACATGGAAATAAAATGATACGAAGACGACTACAGCACATTAGTGGGATAACGCAAATACAACTGTTATATCATAATGCAATGAGATTTTAATGTTTAAACTGCACAATCCGCATTCATTATTATGTTTGCTGAAGCAGTTTGGAAATCAAATTTACTTTTCGTGACACTCAAAGACGCTTCACACAATTCAAGATCAAATACAAATGAAAAAAAACAATAAAAGAGGAGATGCGGTTTTGAACAAGTGAGTTTTCCGGGCTTAATTACGACGGTAGCTCAGCTGATAGAGCGTTTGTCCGCTGATCCGAAGGTCAGCGGTTTGAATCCCGCTCTTGAAATAAGTGTCAAGAGCTTTGAGTGGAAAAGCGTTATATAAAAATGTGACCATTCACCATTATTACTGTTTCACGAGTTTACTCAAAGGTGCACTATTTAATGTTTCTGGTGGAGGTCCCTCTCGTCTACCTGCGTCCATGGAGATGTTGCTGCTTTGTCAGATCCGCGGAGAGGCGAGCCTGCTTGCAAGGATGCATGTTGATGTATTTTTTGCATTAACAACACCTGTACTTTGGTAAATGCAAGATGGATAACGATCGGTTTAATGCAATCAAATGGAAAAAAAAACTTCTGGATGGAGACGATCAGGTGCGGAACTTCCATCAGAAAAGGTACATAGTGCAGCTTTTAAATATGTTGGTGAACGGCATGGATTTTTCAACAGTAGAAGGTGCCACTTTCTAGGCACCCTTAAAATCTCAAAATAATTCTGTAATCAAAATAATCCCATGTCCCGAGAGCCCCAAATCCAACACTGATACAAAGTAGTGAACGCATTGTAATAACCAGAGGTGGACCGTGTTGCTCTCTGTCAGGGTTCAGCTGTTTTCGGTGTTCACAGGTTAAAGATTGAACCCTGCCTTAATCTTCAGCCCCTCCCACTTACACTCTCTCTCTCCTCCATTGTCCCCCTGTCCCGAAGTGGAATCAAAGGGGCGCATTGACCAGGCCCGTTACTGCCAGCACACCCCGCTGCACATGAAAACCTGATCAGATCCCTTTCGGCTTTTTTTCAGAAGTAAACCCGGACTCTGAATCCCTTATTGTCTCACGGGGCAACAATGAACGCTCCTATCTGCACTTTTAGAACGACAGGGCCAACCGGGCATTCAACCTGTCATTAACCCTTATGCTTTGGCTGCGGAGGTTGGAGAAAGGGCTTGTCTTACACCCGTACACCTCACCCAACCAGGCACCCACCCCTCCTTGTCATACCCTCTCCCCTCCGCCCTCCGCTCTCCTTTTGTCCCATTGTGAGGTGAGTGATGGATTCTGGCAGGATGGCAAGGAAATGAGGACCGCTGAGGGTTTTGGGGGCTGGCTTGATTGGCAACTCTGACTACAGCGCATGTCAATATACGAAATAACAACGGCATACGTCTAAGTGGGCCGGTCCCGAAAGACGATAGGGGAAAGGGGGCGAAGTGTTGACATAAAATCATAATGAGGAAGAAAGAAGTCCCGGTAACACACACACACACACAGACACACACACACACAAGTCCCTTAAAGTCCCTGGTGACTTTAAGAGCCTGTATCCAGTGTATTTGAGCAAGTACGGATATATCATTTAAGCAGCTCTTGAGGTCAAAATAAGTCTGCTGTGCACTGTCTGCGTCTAATTATGAAGCGTTTAATTGACTAAGAATGAGGAGGTGCGTAGTTAGCATGCTAGTAATTGTTAGCATTACCGTGATGGCAGTGCTAACTTTCTGGCCTCTGAAAGTTGTGAAAAGTGCTTATAAACTCATTGTGGTGAATAATTAAGATGCGTAAGGTAAGTGAGAAGTAACTTTGGACCACTGCAAACAGTTTAAAATGAACTAGTTCTGTTTTTTTTAACCTGATCGGTAGCGGGAATAGTACGTAGATTTTGTACAAAGGGGGTAGTGGACTTGTTTGTGACGGAAAAGGTCTTTTCTGGTCATTATACATGCTAAATACCAAAGCGCGCGGCCCAGCTGATCGTCGTAGCCTGGAGCGATCAATAGGAATGAATAGGGACCAGGTGGCGAAGGCAGCGATGGGAGGAGAGAAGGGAGGAGGGTGAGTGGGAGGGGCGTGAGGGAACTGGCCAAAAACTGGAGATCATAAAGTGACCGGCGCAGACCTGGGTGGATCTAGAAGAAAGGCTTTGATGAAGTGAAGAAACGGCAAAAGATCACGCCGTAAAGCCCGAGCGCACAAGCAGTGCGCACAAAACATACGGTTGTAAATAAATGAATAAATAAATATAAAAAGTGAGACTATTTAACTGTATGTAAAAATATCTACTTTAACGAACTTGAAAAAAATATAATGATTATGATTAAAGTTTTACATAATTTGTCTGTATTGGGTAAATCAAATAAAATGTTTTAAGATGGTGATGTCACTGTGGCTTAAGAATTTCACAATAAAAGTAAATACACTGCAATGAATTGATATACGATAGAAGTAAAAGTACATTTTTTTGGTTTTTTGGACTTCCGGCTGGTTAAATATAAGTCTGTTTTCATCAAAAATTTGTGTTTTAAGATGGTGATGTCACTGTGGCTTAAGAATTTCACAATAAAAGTAAATACACTGCAATGAATTGATATACGATAGAAGTAAAAGTACGTTTTTTTGTTTTTTTGGACTTCCGTCTGTTTTCATCAAAAATTTTGATTGTATCTATTTTTAATTGCTGCTGTTCTTCAACTTTGCAACACTGGAATTTCCCCAAAGTGCTTTACAGAACGAGAATGATACATAAAAAGGACTATGCAAAAAACACATCTATAAAAACATTAGTACTGATATTAATAATTTTAAACTGAAGGCAGTTGTCACATGCACAGTTAAAACACAAGATAATTCCACTACTACTACCACTACTACTACTACTACTACTACTACTGTTACTACTTCTACTCTTCTACTATTACAGCTTCTACTACTACACCTACAACTACTCCTTCTACTACTACTACTACTACTACTCCTACTACTACTATTACTACTACTATTACTACTATTACTCCTTCTACTACTACTACTACTGCTACTACTACTACTATTACTATTACTACTACTACTGTTACTACCTCTACTACTTCTACTACTTCTACTAGTACTATTACTCCTACTACTATTACTCCTACTACTACTCCTTCTACTACTACTACTACTACTACTACTGTTACTACTTCTACTATTACAGCTTCTACTACTATTACTACTACTACTCCTTCTACTACTACTACTACTGCTACTACTACTACTATTACTATTACTACTACTACTGTTACTACCTCTACTACTTCTACTACTTCTACTAGTACTATTACTCCTACTACTATTACTCCTACTACTACTCCTTCTACTACTCCTACTCCTCCTACTACTCCTACTACTTCTACTTCTACTACTACTGCTAGTACTACTTTTTTCATTGCTCCACAGGGTTGACTTTGACACACACTGGACACAGTTACATTTGCAGCTTCTTCCTCCTCCTTCGTGCCCTTGAAACCTCCTAATATATTAAACGACTCCTCTTCGCTCACCGTTTGATCCGGAGCACGTTGCCGTGTCTAATGCGACGCAGGTCCCCCGCACTTCCCTCCCGAACCCCGGCACACTGGATACCCCTTGATGGTCCCGTAATGCGAACGCGATGTAGCGGATTACCGAGCGTCTTAATGTGATTGGCCACAGAGGAACAGGGACATAAAAAGATCAGCTCTGCCTGTAAACCTGCGCATGAATATGGATCAGGTGAATCAGAGGGGCACCGCTTCAGAATAACGTAAAAAGAGGCCGGGAAGATTGAAGCCGTGCTCTGATGAGGACAAATCTGGAGTTTATTTAGCGTGAAGGTGTTTGGTGAAGCTCAAGCAAACATACGCATCGGCTTTGTCGCAAAAAAAATCAGTTGATAATGTTTTGTAGGCTCTTTTAACTATAATACATTCTTAATTAATAACCATTGTAATATTCAATTGTGCTAGCTAGACAGGCTAATCTTGGTTTTATTGTTTTATTGTTCTTTGCCAATGTGTCGTATTTTCTATATATCTGTTTTTGTTGACTTCTGTGTGAAGAACTTTGGGCAGCTTGAGTTGTATTTTAAATGCGCTATATAAATAAAATTGAATTGCTATGAAACGTTAAGGAAACTGACCTAAGCTAGCATCTAACCAACTTTTTATAGTATGCTGTACCGTTACACAGGTGAGTCGACAGGGGGGACAAAGGGGTCTGTTGTCCCGGGTCTTAGGGACGCAGAATTGGACCCTCTTCCTGTTAATTTATATTAGAGGGGGGCCCATGTGAGGCTTCTTGCCCCGGGCCCCCAAAGTTCTGTCGACGGGCCTGCTATGACAATTACTCTTTTAATTACAATTACACTGTTTTCTGATCTATGTTATAATGTTGTTTCCTCATCACAAACAGACCTGGAGTTGTGTTTTGTTTCATTCACATGTTTAACACACAAACCCTGCATATTTAGAGTTTTTCTCTCAAACAGAAAACACTCTGTTCCACCTTGCGATGTCATGGTGTGACACAGGAAGCGCTCCCCTGTGTTTTTAAAACTCCATACACCCACACTAGAATCATTTGGATAATTTCAACCCTGGAATTGCCAATATCTACTGAACTAAAGTTAAAAGGTAGATGTTAACATGAAAACTACCGCTTTGTGACATCACAAAGTGGAACAGAGCATTTTGAGCTTTGGAGATATAGACGGACTAATAATAAAGTGTTACTCAAACATGTGTGAATGAAACAAAACACAACTCTAGGTCTGTTTTTGACGACGTAACAACATTATAACACGGCTCAAAGCTCTCAAAGGTCCTATATTATACAAAATGAACTCTTAGGTTCTATATTTTCTCTTACTAAGTGCCACTCAAACGCTTTCTCATTCAAACACTTTTCTTCACATTAACCCCTCCGCTCCCTGTGAAAAACAACACTCACTCACTCACACCCCCTTTGCGGCCCTTAATCAAACCCAAATGTGAACATAAATTTTACACCATTGCAAGGGCCATTACTTCTAATTGGGCCCTAATTTGGCGCCTATACATCACAACTGACACGGGCACTTGGGGTTACTACATTTTTGCATATTAAAAATTATTTAGTACATATGGTTTATACATCTTGTCACAGCAACCCGTTCTGAAGACCTTGTAATGCAGCGATTTTTTCTTTTTTCCCTTTTTTTTTTTTTCCTCTAATGAGACCAATTTGCCAACATACCTCACCATCTCCGATAAGTGCGAACTGTTTGGCTGTTTTATTGCCGTGCCAAGTTCCCCATGTTTTGACAGACCCCCTTTCCGAAGATTGATTAGCCTCCGAAGCTATTCAGATACAGGCAGTACGGCGCTGAATGGCTTTCCTTAATGCTAGCATGTCTTTAGCTTTGAGTAAAGATGACAAGTCTGCGCCATCAATCACGCGTCAAGCTAGCTCGTCGCGTTTGTTTTCAAGTTTACGAC
>KN482870.1:8003-25766 GCA_000787095.1 Periophthalmodon schlosseri | reverse complement strand
AAAAAAAAAAAAAAAAAAAAAAGATTTAAACCCATCAGCTACTACTGCCTGGGTTCTGTTTGAAAGATCATTTTGGACTGAAGAGGATTTTAAAAGATTTAGTTAAATCAATAAACAGAACTACACAATCTTGTTTGTATCAAGGGCTGTGAAAATGTCAGTTAAGACTTCTGTGGTTGCAGTGACAGTACTGTGCTCTTTTCTGAAACCTGACTGATAAGACTTCAAAATGGAACATTTATTTAAATAAACTGTAACCTGATTTGCAACTAACTTTTCTAAAACTTTTGCAAGACAAAAAGATATTGGCTAGAAATTATTTACATTTTTAGTTGTCCCACCTTTATGTAAAGGCAAAACATGCCGTTTTCCATAATTCTGGTATAACTATTGGCAAAATAGCAAATACTACTGGTATATGCTATTTTAATCAACTATGGAGCGGAGTGCATTTAAAACCCCCATGTAAGTGAAAGGTCTTAAAGAGAAAATCTGACTGTTCTGCCAGACGTTCAGATTCAACATAATCAAGATCAGAAGGATCACCATTATTATCTTTAGAATTTACAATAGCTGAATCCAATAAAATATGGGTTGGTAATGTATGAATACCACGTTCTGAGAGGGATCTTACTGTCCTCCAGAACTTTGCCAAATTTTCGTGACACAAGTTTTTGCCTTTCTAACTGTTGATATAGTTCTCTCTCTTTTTTTTTTTTTTTTAATGAAATATGCCCAATCCAAATCTGATATAGTTGTGTGTGCAGTTATCCAGCAGCATTTTTTCCTCAAATAAAACTTGCAATTTCTGTGTTGAACCAAGAGTTGTTAGTTTTTCAATCAAATGCAGTTTCATTAAACGTATTAATAAAAAAAATGATAATAATAAGGCCATGTCAGGGTCAGGGAATGTTGATGTTATGTTAATATCACTGTAATACAGGTCAGAGATGAAGCCTTGCTCACTGAAATGTGTATTTTGTATACACCCAGTTGCACGTTTGAGTAATCTTGCGATCTCTTCTGGGCCCTATTCGAACCCTCCTTATGGTTAGCGGTACGATTCTGTCCGATGCTTCGCTCACAAGTTTACGTAACACCCCCACACGACAATTCTCCATAAATATACAAAAGCAGCATGCAAAACTGTACACTACAACTTCACAAACCTGATATGATGTGCAATAGTTTCATTAGTGTGATGGCGCTCTGAAGGGGGAGTGACTTAGTGCGGAGAGCAAAGGGAGGGGAGACTCAGAGCATGAAAAACGAAACTGAAACCTATTCAAATGTATTATATGTTGTTTTCGGTGAATATAGCATTTCCAAAACAATAACATCATATGTAACATGGTGATCTAAATATGTTATGTGTTTATTATGTGCAATTAATACCCCATAAAAGTAAAATACCCTCTCTTTAAGTACTGCTTGTAACTAGCAAAACATGTACCATCTACTGTAAATACTGCAAGAACATGCACCTACACAACACTTTCAAAACCCATTCTATTCATTAAGTCAATTTTCCTTCTGCAGCTGTCACTAATAAGCACACTGTACATGTCAGAGTGAGCGTTAGCATATGCTAGCATGACTGACAGCTAACCTCCGGCTCTACCCTCTCCTTCATCCATATGTGCCCCAAGCTAACACGCTCACAATCCCCTACACTGGTGCGTGACCCGGCCCCGGCAGCAGCAGGTGGAGCTCCGTGCTAGCTTCTACGTTAGCGACAGATGGCTAAGATCCAGGATTTATTTTTACTTTTTTCCTTGGGAGTGAGAAGCGCTGTCAGTCAGTCTCGCAGGATGCTACAAACTGTTCACCTCCGACGCCAAAAACAAAATGTCCCGGCAGGTTCCAAAAAGCCCCCGGTTTTGTTTTAATCTCTTTTTAATTATTGTTGTTCACGCGGCGATGGAACACACAGTAATTAGGCTTCAGCGTGAGACAGTAAGAAGAGGAAATAAAGGATGGGTTTAATAAAATAAACGTATGACTAGGGCTGGTGAGATGCCAACTAAAATCATATCGCTTTTAAAATTAGTTTTAGTCAGGCCACTTAAATATAGGGTATGTAGCCTGCATTCTTGCTCAACTAAAAAAAAAAAAGGATTACAATCACAACTGGACCTGTGTTGCCAGTTCCTTAACCTGCAGATAGAGACACATACAAGTGTGTCTCATTCTCAGTGTATGGACAGGCCTCATGTGAAAGAACCTCCAGAATTCACTCACTGAGCTGCAGAGGCTGCACTAGCACTGATTCAGGATTGGCTGCAGGTGCTGGAGTTTAGGTAGTGACCGTTCAGATCAGAGAGAGGCATTTTAGGTTTAAACCAACTGGATTTCAGACTTGAAACTGACAACACAAATGAGAAACTTGTTTGAGGCTCATACTGCTTTCTGATTGGATAAACACAATGCAATGCAATATTTGATTTGAACATGTCCACCTCATGTTTGGAGACACAGATAGGTCATGTTTATATAATTTGAAATGAAAATGTCACATGAGTTTAGTACCATACAGTGGAACATTTCAGGCAAAGTGATATCTCCATGTAGGCAAGAAGTTGGGGTCCTTAACCAGAAAAGTTACACATTGAACCTTTAACTTCTATTACTGCTTATACTTAGACCCTGTACCTAACAACTTCCCTTTAGTTTCGCATACAGGTGGTTCTCAAACTAACTAGGGATGGTCGAGGTTTTTTTTTTGTTGTACTTTTTGTTTTTTTTCCCGAGCCAATACCAATATCTAATCTTTGGCTTGTTGTCATGGTCACTGTAACCAATATTTGGAGCTATATAATCTCTGAGTAGTGCGCATGTCCTCCCTGTGTTACTGTGGCAGAGTGGTTATCCTGTCTCCTCTCAGTAAGGAGGTTGTGGGTTAGACTCCTGATCTCTGAGACAATATCCTCCCTGCTTTACTGTAGCAGAGTAGTTACCCTGCTCACGCGTTCAGTCCAATAGCTGTCTATCACTCTTTCTTCCTCTTAACTCCAAACCCTGTGTACGTTGTAACCAATTCCCCCATTAGCCGTCTCATTTTCTCCTCCAATCACGCCGCTTTCATCCGCTCCCCTCTTCCGTAACCTCCGCTGCAGACAGTTACGAGACAATAACACCATTTCTTCGGCTGTCTTTTGATTCTCGCCAGCGCGTTTGGGAAGCAGATGAGTCCTTTAATCATGCTCCGTCCGACTGGCGGGCTAACACGCGTTCTCCAATTTCGGCGTGTTTTATGTGCGTCCTTTGAAATGCCGTGCGCTGCTAATGGTTTTCACTGTCAGCCGGATCAATACCGGGCTGTACGCACACACAGTAACACGCCATGAGACACAATAACATGCGATTCATTTGTAGGGCCTGATGCCTCCTGACAGGCCTTTTTGCAGACAGGAGGCGGAGAGGGAGGATGGCGAGGGGTAGAACACTGTTATAGATTGAATATATAAATGCGGGGGTTACGCGACAAACTGTGAGTAATGGGAGGTGAAGTTGGTGATAATGATGTGCAAACCTATTCTGCAAACTCGACTTTTAAGACTTTTTAACCATGTTTTAGTTGTTTCTCCTTCTCTTTGAGTAATCTTTACCTGTACCTCCTGTATTCAAGACATCACTGCTCTGATCAACCCCCGTTTTCACTGCTACCAGTACACGCCCTCTGCTTTCTACTTACTTCGCTCTCCAATTCAGCAGCGTCATGTAGACATTTTGGCACGAATGAAAAAAAAAATCCGCTAGTCGCTAGTGTGATCTACAGCTATCCATAGGAGGAGCCAACAGCATGTGGGGTTTTGTTGTGATGGCGTTTACGGCCATGTCATCTCCGATTGGGTCTTGTCTCTTGTTTTGTTTCTTTTATTAAGTCTTTTTAGATGAATATTGTGATTTAAAATGTCCAAATTATAACCAGTGATCCACTGGTGTCATAGATAATAAATAAAGAGCAGACACAAGCAGAAAAACATCTAGTTCATCTTAAACGGTTTGCGCTGGCTCAAAGTTATTCCTCACTTACCTTACGCATTCAGAGCATCCTAATTATTCACCATGATGAGTTTATAAGCAAAACTCAGAGACCAGAGTGGAGTTTTGTCATCATGGTAACTCTAACAATGCTAACACACACTTCCTGGTTTTCCTGGTGAAGTAAGAAGTTGTTTTTGCCTGAAATGTTCCATGGTACAGCATTACACATCTAGCAATTATTTAATTACGGTCGCTTTTAAATCATTGAACTCTTGAAACTTGCCTTTTTACTATGAGCATTCTTACTTTAAAAAAAAAAAAAAAAAAAACTACCGATAAAAGTATTTACCTTAAACTTTCTCGAGACATGTTCCTCACCTCCTCTACCTCCTTTTGATATCTGAACACGCGCTTGAATGACACCTCCGCTACATTAACGGCGCATTTACTTACCACGTTTAAGGCCATTTATTTTATTTATTTGTACAGTTGTTCGCAGTATTCCTCCTCTCAACGCTAACACTGCTTTTAACGAGCTGACACTTGGAGCAGCAGTCACCCACCCAGCATCTGCCTGCCTCCCACGAGTAAACAATCGCAAAATAAAACTTCTCATTAAGCGCCAATGCAACTTTATCACTAGCAACGCGCCACCCACGGCTAACGCGGTAGCATCCTCCGGCGCGAACCAGGAGTCAATGGGGCAGGCCGTTAGCGTGGTGCCTATAATTACGGCGCACATTTTTGAACCCGAGACATGAGAGAGGAGCGGTGGAAATTAGAGACAGGTGGTGGTCTGACCCGAACATAATGATGCCACGATATGAAATATAAGATTTGAAATGTTTGTTGCCGTGACGATTGCCGACATATAGGTATGAAAATATGAAACTGTTTATAGTGGAAGGAAAATATAGTTTATACATGAAAAAGGGTTAAAGGTGCACTGTGTTACTTTTTCTGTTGGAGGGTCAGCAGTCTGCTTGTCGCCATGGAGATGTTTTTGGATGGAATGCGTCACAGAATGTATTAAAGGGCCTATATTACGCTATTTTCTGATCTATGTTATAATGTTGTTTCCTCATGAAAAACATCAAAGTGCTTTCCAATAAAATCAAAGACAATATAAAATCCATAAAGCAGGCATAGCAATAACATCTCCATGGAGACAAGCTGGTGCATGGTGGACCCTCTATCAGAAAAGTTACAGAGTGCAACTATAAGCAGATCAGTGTTTCCCACATGTTTATACTGGGACTATGGTGGAACGAACAATCCAAATTTGAATCATTTTACTTAAAACAATTTTTAGAGTGTAAATGTCACTTTTTACCCCCACTGATCAAAAACGCACCGGTATGAAATTAAATATAGCTACTTCTGTTTTGACAGTAGAAGCATAAAGTTTTACTTTTGTTCAGCTTCTTTTTAGACTATGGGGGCAAAAATTAGACTATGGGGGGGCACCATAGTCTCCTCTATTAATGGGAAACATTGCATACTTCATTGGTGGGTTTCAGATGACATCACAACTTTATATAATATAATATATCTAACATATTGTTAAAATTCAGATTTTTCTTGTAATATAGTGAGTTCCTGGGTGTAGTCACTGATAGAAATGATCAGCTTCAACATTTGTGCATTTACCTTTTGGATATTTCATGGTAAAGTACCAAAAAAAAGTACAAGAAAAACTGTCTCTTGCCACCATCTGAGTGGATGACATCATCACAGTCTAGAATCTGAAAACTACCAACTGTTATCTCCAGATCGTGAGCTGTAGTCAAAGATGTAACCTGGAAAAAGCCAGACTGATATTACTGATGATCACTGACTGATTATATTTGTATGGTGCTATAATGGGAACTGTGCATTGAGTGTAATGTGCAATGAGAGGAATGTGGTATTTATGTGGTGTGTGGGTGACTGGCGGTGGTCAGAGGAGCCTGTGGTTCAGATCGGCAGCCTCGCCTCTGTTCGGGCACCCCCCGGGTGACACGTTACCCAGATTACACGTTACCCAGATGATGTGTTATGCAGTTGATGAGTTACCCAGTTGAGATTTTGTAACATTTTATGATGTTGTGCTCATTATACGGATGGAAATTAGCCTTCGGCTAAAACAAATGTTGAGTCATGTCTGTTCATTAACATTGTCCCAATAAAATAAATAAATAAATAAGCTGGGTCATTGTAAATTTGAAAACTCAACTGTGACAGTTCAGTTTGCAATGCAAGGTTACAAAGGCAATTTGTCCACTCAGACCACTGAGTACTACTGTACTACTACTGTAGTTGTGCCCATGGGCAAGACACTTCGTCCACCTTGCCTGGTATTTATGTGGTGTGTGGGTGATTGGCGGTGGTCGGAGGAGCCTGTGGTTCAGATCGGCAGCCTCGCTTCTGTTCGGTCTACCCCAGGGCAGCTGTGGCTACAGAAGTAGAGTACCACCAGATCTAAACTATACCAAACCTATACTGAGCCGAATCCAGGTCTAGAGCCAGGTCATATTTAATCTATAGTTCTAAACAATGCCTAAACCAAAGAAAGATCAAAACTAAAATAATTTGTTTCTGATTTAATCCATCACCTGTACCCGAGTTTGCAAAATGTCTATTAAACCATCAAGGAACTTAAAAGGCATAATCGTGTCTTATAAAGTACTTTTTTTCTAAGGCCTTATTTTACTAGTATTAAATAACTATTTTCTATTTACCACTATTACAAGCACACCAGTTAGCGACTAAAGAGCAGTGGTGGATGAAATACGCAATTTGTTACCACGAACATGGTAAAAATAACCCCTCAAATCATATGAAAAGTACCTTTTACTTTTCAGTCGAGTTAAAAAATGTAGTGGAGTAGAAAGTACAGATACCTGCTCTCAAATGTAGTGAAGTAAAAGTAAAAAGTATCCACAGCAAAATACACTTAAGTAAAGCACAGACACCTAAAATGTATACTTAAGTACAGTAGTTTACTACATGTACTTTGTTAATTTCCACCACTGCTGAAGTGTTACATAGACTTTCACTGCACAGAGAAATATGCTGGGTAAAAGTTACCTGGCCCTTCACACATACTGGAGGTCTACAGCATCTGGACTATAATTACACGTATTACATATATCACAGGCCCATTTGAACTGCAGACATGAGATACCAAAGATGTGAAATGGACACAGGTGGTGCTTTGACGGAACATAATGATGCTACGTTATGAAATGGACACATTTGTTGCCATGACAACTGAAGTTTAATGGTATCAATATATTTGACTTTACAGATGGAATATGAATAGTGCGGAGGTTGAGATGGAAAATGTCCAATGCCCACGGCTGGAAATAGACTATTATAACAACAGAAAGTACAGAAGGAAAAGAAGGAAAAAGTACGTGTTACTTCCAAATGTAAAACTCTACAAAAGTAGTTACAGCATAGTAATCCTGGTGGGTAGTACTCATTTACTTTGTTACATTTACTTGAATGGATTACTTTTCAGAGTAGATTT
Source organism: Periophthalmodon schlosseri (assembly GCA_000787095.1). NCBI lineage: Eukaryota > Metazoa > Chordata > Actinopteri > Gobiiformes > Gobiidae > Periophthalmodon > Periophthalmodon schlosseri. The sequence goes on along the minus strand of KN482870.1, from coordinate 18,265 downwards.
CAGACACCATACTTGTTCTCTGAGTAATATTTAGTTTGAAGTAACAGTACTCTTGAGCAAAAGTGTCTGCAGTATCACTTTACAGGGTGGTGCAACTACATCTACATTAACTTAACTTTTCTATAGAGACATATTTGAATGTATGGGCAAAATATGAAGGGGGTGGGTATAAAATGGAATTGTCTTGAACGGGTGGCCAAACTTACTGAAATAATGGGGACTGTGCAATGACTGGAATGTGCAATATTTTGGATGGTGTAATCCGGTTTTCCTCTATCAACCTGACACACAAAAGGTCAAATCCTCTAGTTAAGTCCTGACCAAGACTAGCTCAAGATCTGGAGATGGGTTCCTGGCATTGAAGGACAAATAAAATAAATATAAATTGTACCTTATCATAAATGCAATATTAGTTTAATGCCATATTGTGGAACATTCCAAGCTAAGCAGTAACATCAACTGATGGCAGATGGCAGACCCCGCAACAGAGAAGTTACATCGTGCACCTTTACGATCACCAAAGAGACTCCTCCTCCATCCTCAACCTGAAATCTTCTTGTTTCTCAACCAACCCCAAAAGCAGCCAGCCTATTGTTGTAAATAAATAAAATAAATAAAGTGCATGATGTCTCGGCTGACAGGGGCTGAGTGTGTAACATCTGCTCCTCTCTGTCTCCACAGCTCTGGGCGAGGCTTTGACTGACGCCCATCTGCTGCCCGCTCACACGCGCTCTGCTAATACTCCCACTGCTTGGAACAACAGAGTGTACGGGATTACACCAAAGAACTAACAGCTCCTCAACGGGACAACCACTGACCAGGGACCAGACGCACTCAGACCTGGTCTAAATGTGCTTTATTTATGTACTGTTTTGTTTGTTTTTAAGATTTTGTTCTTTTTTGCACGGGGCATGTATTGTATTAGAGAGAATAAATGATTTATACTAGGTCATTGCTTACCATTCCAACTAAATTTCTATATTTGTGGAAGCCTGAGCAGGGTTATTCATGGGGTCCTTTTGTACATGAAACCAAGGACAAAATTTTCAATTTCAAATTCATAATTTAAGCTCTTAAAGGACACATATCATGCAAAATATACTTTTCTAACATAAAATTCTTCCCTCCTCAACAACATACCTGGAGTTTGGCTTTTTTCATGTGTGTTTCAGTTCAGTAAATTGAATGCTCAAATTGTACAAATGCACATGTCACATTGCTACACGGCTGTATTAAAAAAAAAAAAAAAATCATTGTTCATTGCCACATACAGGAAGACCTGAACACTATGCAGGAAACATACACGTCGTTTTTAAAGCTGGTGTACTCTACTTTTTGTAAATTTTGTGTTTTCCCCCAAAGACTATATTGTAAAAACAACACTTTGACAAGATTAGACAACTGAACGCCATCTGCAGATAATAAAGTATTTGTATTGTAAGCACCAAAAGCGTTGGCTGACTGGCTGCACTTGGGCGGCACACCCCAGTTTCACTTCACCTTCTGAAAAAAGCAAAAACAAAATGAATGCATGTGGATATTAACAATGTGCTAACCCCTTTTTAGACAGGTCGATTTTCCCTAAAATGCCTGACTAAAACGACCCCCAGTTCAGTGAAGCACACACAAACGGCTGGGCTCTTTGCAAAGCTGAGGCGCTGTAGTTTTGGCCTTTGTCTGATCTACTCTCATTATAAGTGTCTGATCGACTCTCATTATAATGAGGAATAAGCTCTGCACAGAGGAAAATCAGATTTCACATCCAGCCTGGATTTTTTTGGTAAATACATGAATAGGTATCGCTGGCGTCTGGAGGGCAGTAGAGGACAGTTTGAACATTTGTTGGGTTTTGACAATTTCCATGTCAAAGCTGAAGCATATTCCCCTGGCAAATTTAGAATGATTTTAGTACTCAACACTATAACATCCGTACCTCCGCCGTACGCCAGTCCTCGCCTCTGCCCGTGCCCGTCCGCGGTGCATTGATCCTGGGTAGGGCGCTGGGGTGTGCTGGGGTGTGCTGGGGTTCTGTCTTGTTAGTGAGTTCTGGGTGTCCTCTCCATCACAGACGCCGGACAGGAGACAGCCTTGAGACGGATCACCACGCGCTCGGATCAATCAAGACACATCTACTTCTGACCCACTATAGAGCCGGAGAATGGCACTAACACTGTCTGCACACTAGCTCAATCAGCTAATGATGGATGCTAGCACGCTAACTGGCTAGCACGATGCTACAGAAGAGTTTGGTTTAATTTGTCCAGATTATAGGTGAGAGGGGTTGGTTATGAAAATAAATGGACCAATTAACTCATTATTAAGATGTTAGCTTGTTGAAAATGAAACAAAAAGATATATTTCATTTTGACTGTTCCGCTAATCTATGACCAGAAAGTACTTAGTTCATGGTTTATGTATACATATTTCTTTTCATAACGTGAAACAAAACATAAAAATACAATAAAGTAAAATACTAAATAAAAAAAATAAAATAAAAAAATACATATGGTTGTGATAGAAAGAGCATCTGGTGTAAAATCAACCTGGTAGTACCTACTTCAATTTTCTTTGTAATTATTATTTTTGCATAATGCATAACAAAAAATACAAAATAGAAATATATATATATGTACGGTTGTGATCGGAAGGGCATCATGTGTAAAATCTCCCAAAGAAGTGCAGTTTGTTGTGAGAAATAGGGAGCAGTTATCTTAGTCTAAGTGGGTTAGTTGGATAAATGTTGAGAGGTCAGAGCTTAATTAGATCTAATTGGATGTAATTAGAACCCACTTAAAGAGATAGATGTAAAACGTTTTCTACAGACAGTCTGAGAAGCTTCAAGGATCTATATTGTTAAATTCACTTTTTGAGGATTCATGCAATGTATGAAAATGGAATTGTGTTTTGTTCCACTGTAGTAATCCTGAATATTTACTATTTCTCCCTCTTCAAAACTCAAAGCACTCACCTCTACCTTGTGATGTCATCAGATGAAAATCCAGGAAGTGGTCCTTGATTTTTGTCTTAACTTTTTGTTTTTTTGTGAAAACCTAAACATTGAGAAAATATGCCAAAATGCTAAAATTAAAATAGGGCTGCAACGATTAAGTGACTAGTCGACTATAAAATGAAATGGTTATCTGGATCTGTACTATACAGACTAAAACAAACAAAACACAAAGATAGTGGCTTCAGATCAGAGCTGATCAGCTTTAGTTCTGATTTAGAGCGGGTTTGGGTTATTTCGACCCATATTTTAGTCTGGTTTAGCCCTGGTTTGTCCCAGTTTAGTCCTGATTTGTGCTGGTTTAGTCCTGTTTAGTCTCGGTATCGTAATTATTCAGGTCATAATATAATTAGGAATGGGCCAATATAGATTTTTTGAGCCAATATGATATTCAATACTCTATATTTCTATATTATTTTGTTCTTCAAGAGTCTGTTCAAAAAGGCTCATGAGGACAAACTAGGCATGACCATATGGGCAGACAGAGAATGGGGGAGAGCCAAAACAGATATATATCTGTATCGATTATCTGTATCTGTATAGATTCGTTGATATCGGCCAATGTCGATACTGGATACTTAGGGTTGAATAATGTCACCACTTTCTGAAGATATTGTGAAAAAATCATTTGACTTTTGTTTATTTACACTGACAGAGAAGACATCTAGCTTTGTACCAGTTATTGTTTCATGTGGATAGTCTCAGCAATTACAGAGACATTACAGAGGTATTAACCATAAACCAGGTTAAACAGGATTCTACAATGTTGTGATTGTTGACCAGTATTTGAATCCTGCATACTTCATCCACTGCTGTCACCTTGACATCAGTTACACATTTCGGAACATCACATCACATAGACTAGAATCATCACAAAGCTTTGAACTATGATTCCAGACAGATTGTAACCAAACCCTGAACTAAATACCCTCATTTTAAACTCAATCGGACAAGACACACAAGTCAGAGCTCCAAACAGCGGCACCTACTGTGTTTTAGCAACAAAGTTTTGAATACAACATTAGATTCAAAAAGACTTAAAAGAGAAGAAATGGAGGCAATCTTATATAGTTTGAGTGCTAATTTAAAGGCAGTGGAGAAGGGGTGGTTGGACAAAGAGCAGCGCTGGTTAGCAGAGCACACGGCCCACCACCAAAAGGAGATGCAGTGGGAGGAGGAGAAGAGAACCTTGTTAGAAGAAAAGCAGAGGTCAGAGGAGAGAGAGGAGCTCCTGAAACTGAAGGTGCAAGAGCTGGAGGAGGAGAAGAAAGTGTGGGAGAGAGAGAGAGACAGTCCAAACTACAGCTTGGTTTAAATGAGACAAGAGACGAGACTGTGCTTCAGACAGAACAAGATCAAGAAGCTGGAGATATTCAGGTGCAGGAGCAGGAGAACATCTCAGACCTCATAGTAGAAGAGGTCCATGAAACAGTTGATACAGAGACTGAAAATAGGACAGAACAAGACCAAGACTCAGCTGGCAATGTTCAAGTGGAGGAGCAGGTGAAGATCTCAGACCTCCTAACAGATCCACAAGATGATTTCTGTGAAACTAGGACTGAACAGTCCTCTGCTGAATTGTCTGAGATATCTTTACTTACACTGAATACTGAGGAGAGTAACATAGCTGTAGACACAAGTGTAAAGGCTAAACTGGAGATGGTAACTAGTATCACTGAACCTCAAGAAGACCTCAACACACAAACTGAAGAGACTGAGGAGCCTTCAGTTTTATTTAAGTATCCATCTCTAAATTCTCCTGATAATGTCCTAGGTGATACCAACTGCGCTACGCCTGTCCAAAATGACATCTGTTGTGATATCATACCAGGTGAGACTGACAAAGCAAAAATGACAAACGAAGAATGTGATGCAATAGTAAAACTTTCTTTAGTTCTTCCGAAGTCTGAGGAGGTTGTAGAGGCTGAACAAACAAACATGGAGACCTTAAATGAGTCTCCAAAAGAACCAGAACCTTTAGCAGAAGTTGCAGTACTAGAGGAACCAGGAAACATGGAATCTAGTGCCCAAGATATACCTGCACCATCTGGAATATCACTAGTACCTGAAGATAGAAAGGACAATTCCAAACCAAACAAAAAGGGGAGGAAGAACAAAAGACAAAACAAGGTCACAACCGCCAAACAAACTTCGGCAAAACCTAAAGACACAAGAAAAGTGGCTGAAGAGGAGGAGGTGCACAGTGACATTGTAGAACTTCAAACTGCTTTCGTTGAGGTTTTTGAGGCGTCTCCAAAAAGAGCATTTAGTAGAGAGCCCGAAAAACCTGGAATTTGCAGTCCAAGATGATGTCCCTGAAACTTCTGAAGCACCATCTGAATTCAACCAGGACCAATCAACACCAACCAAAGCTGGTGGGAAAAGACAACGGGAAAAGCAAAAAGGAAATAAGACAGAACTTCCAAATGATCAAGGAGAACTGACTGAGAATTCAAATACTGAAGAGATGGAGAAGACTTCAGATGCAGCCAAGAAGGTGTCTCATGCACCAAAGTCTTCTAAAAAGGTCAGAGGTAAGTGGTCTCGCTCTAACCCCGCAAAGGAGACAAAACCTCTACATGAAACTGAAACGTCTACCACTACTATCTTTGAAGAGGAGACGAAACCTTGTAAGAAATCTAAGGTCAAACCTAGCCTCACTGGTAACAAACAAACTAAAAAGACTGAGGAGCCTTCAGTAAGATTCAAGATGGACTTTCAAACACCAAAGTCCAAAAATAATGTCCAAGATAAGTCTACTCGCACCAACCCTACAGAGGAGATGAAACTATTCAAGAAGACTCAGGTGAAGCGCATTCGCTCTCAGCCTGCAAAGGAGACCAAACCTGCCAAGAAGGACCTTGATTATGAGCCCAAAGCAGTGATGGGCAGATGCAAGAGGCAGGATGACTTCAAACTCCCCAAAGAACTGAAGAACATCATGGAATCTGACGACGAGGAGGAGACAATCCCAAAGAACCACATTTTTAAGGGCTTTAGCAAGCTTCCATGCCGGTTGAAGAAGAGCAATGGAGATGTGGATGCTTATCTGGAAAGAGTCATGAACCAACACAAAAGGCCAGAGGAGAAGAAGAAGAAGAAGAAGAAGAAGAAGAAGAAGAAGAAGAAGAAGAAGAAGAAGAAGAAGAAGAAGAAGAAGAAGAAGAAGAAGAAGAAGAAGAAGAAGAAGAAGAAGAAGAAGAAGAAGAAGAAGAAGAAGAAGAAGAAGAAGAAGAAGAAGAAGAAGAAGAAGAAGAAGAAGAAGAAGGAGCCAGGATCGGGCTCACTGGCTTATATGTTTAAATACTGAAGCCCCTCACACAGAGACTGAGCCAGGTTTCAGTCCTGGTTTGAACTTGGTTTAGTTTGAATTTGAATCTTGATTAATCCTCTACTTTAAACCTTAATTGGACTAAAGGAGGACTAATCAAGGTCTAAGCTGGACTAAACCAGTACTAATAAATAAACGTTTGAGCTGCAGATACCTGTTGTACTGGTGATTTGATTTAGAGTTACAGGTAGGGCCATTTATCTGACTAGAATTGTGATTGCGATTCGATTTTGCGATTTCACATTCATACACCAGTGTCTGCGTACACTGGTGTATGAATGTGTGTGTTAATGGGTGAGTGGTTCCTTGATGTAGAGCGCTTTCAGTGTCTTGAACGTGGAAACGCACTACAGTTGAAACCAGAAATTGACATACACTATATAAAAAGACACATACGCTTTTTTTCTCACTGACTGTCATGAAATCACACTAAACTTTTCATGTTTTAGGTCAGCTATGATTACAAAAAATAATTTCTATCTGCTAAATGCGAGAATAATGAGAAGGATTGGTTTAGACAATTTTTCATTAGTAGTCAGAAATTTTCATACAGTAAGATTAATATGCAACAATTTGAGAAAAGCCAGATGATGATGTCATGTCTTTGGAAACTTCTCATGGTTTACTGACACAATTTGAGTTAAGAGTGTATCAACAATAAAACAAGTACTGTACCAACATGGGCTGCAAGGCCACTCTGCCAGTAAGAAGCCACTGCTCCAAAGACATATTAAAAAGCCAAATTACAGTTTGCAAGTGCACAAAGGGACAAAGACCTTCATTTTTGGAGACATGTCTTATGGTCTGATGAAACTAAAACTGAATTGTCTGCCCATAATACTGAAGCAACATCTCAAGACATCAGACAGGAAGTTAAAGCTTGGGCACAGATGGGTCTTCCAAATGGACAATGACCTGAAGCATACTGCCAAACTGGTTACAAAGTGGCTTAAGGATAACAAAGTCAATGTTTTGGAGTGGCCATCACAAAGCTCTGATCTCAGTCCTATTAAAAATGTATGGGCAGACCTGAAAAAGCATGTGCGAGTATGGCAGCCTACAAACTTGGCTCAGTTGCACCAGTTCTATCAGGAGGAATGGGCCAAAATTCCTGCCAACTATTGTGAGAAGCTTGTGGAAGGATATCCAAAAAGTTTGACCCAAGTCATAAAGTTTAAAGGCAACGGTACCAAATACTAATGAAATGTATGTAAACATCTGACTTTGAAGAAAGTAAGAAAAAATGGTCTAAAAAAATATGCAATATGTGGAAATGGAATTGTGTTTTGTTTCACTGTAGTAATCCTGCATCCTTACTATTTCTCTCTTTTGAAAACTCAAAATCCTCCAGGAAGTGGTCCTTTAAGTTTTTTTGTTTGTTTGTTTTGTTTTTTGAACACCCTCAGCATAACCTGACAAAGGCCAAAGCGATTGATATGACAGCGCTAATAAAGTTAGCTCTGTGATATCAATCTCGAATGGCTCCCGTCAATATGGTTCAGGATGAGGACAGACTTTCGGAGGAGTTTTAGCCCATCACAGCAGCCAATTGACATGCTTCGATATTAAAACAATATAGTTTATAGTTAAAAGAACATGTAGCACCATATACATTTTCTTGGTACCTTGTTAGTAAGTATTATAAAATGTTTTGTCAGAGAATATACACTTTATAGCTGTGTGGACATAAAGTGGGACTAAACACCTTAACTCCGCCCACAACCATATTTGAAATAGAGCTGCAGTGATTGGTCTAACAGGTATCTGCACTTTAAACTCCGGCCCTGCAGCCAGGTGTTTGTAATTAGAAACACCTGGCTGTAATCATGGCAGTCTTACGTGATGTCACCAAGTACAAAATGCATTAGCCACTGAAGGCAGCACAGACTCACAGTTTTTGACAGTTTTTTGAACACAAAGCTGCAAACTGACTTACTTTGCACTAAAATTACCCCCAAAAAGACTGGGAATAGTAGATAATACTATTGAAATACACAGTTTAGTAGCAAAATAAAGAGTTTCACTTCAAATGGATAAGCAGGGAGCCGTACAAGATGGATTCTCGTGAGTTTAAAATCTCATCATGACAATCCAGCTCACAGCACCTTCACCTTCTCAGGTAACCTTTTGTTTTTGACAGCGCAGTCTGGTCCTTGCCTCTGGTCAGACATTATATTTCTACTCCTATAAATGCAACTTTTACTTGTTTCCACACCTTTAGCTAACACAAATGCCACACAGAAAATGTCCATATATTTCCAGCAGTCACAGAAAGTAATTATTTCAAAACACATCATCAAATCCAATCTTAAAACATAGACAAAAGAACAAACACTATGCATTACTTGGACTATTTTTGGCATTTTAACATAGTCTTGAGTAAGTTTACTTTGGAACCTAAAATAATGGCTAGTTACAAAAAAGCAGACATTAGTTCTTGGCCTCAGTGCTCACCATACTGATCTGGTACAGCTTGCCATCTAGTGGCAGCAGATGAAATTACCATGGTGAAAACAATGAAAGTAAGTAATGAGAAACATGTCTTGGGAGATTTGATGGCAGAAATGTTGGCGATGATTTGTAGACTTAAAACCTAGCAGGGCGTCTATCTACGACATCACAATCCCAGGAAATTGTGTGTTTGGTGAGGTTCAGACCATAGACTGTATATATAAATGGACATAACTAACCTGCTAGCCGCCGTGTTCCAAATAGGAAGTGATTATGGATGTGCTTCCGGCTCCATCACTTTACACTGAAAAATTGTCACCCCTCTTTCTATAACTGCTGCAGTGAGCCCCGTCATTCTGGTCTTAAAATGTTCGTATTAACCTGCATTACATGATCCTGGGGTTTAAATAAAGATATGAACATTGACAACAGACAAATCAGGCGCCTTCTTTTCCTGAGGTCGCTCTCGTTAGCGTCAGCAACAGGTTTGATTGACAATGCTGCTAAGTGCCCGCTCCGTGCTAAACCAGCGGTGCAGGCGGGAAGGGGCGTTACCTTCATAAGCCTCTCTCTGGGTTAGCTCTTTAGTTGCTATGATTTTCGTGGTTGGAACTCGGCTCCAAATTCACCCCATAACTGCTCTAGCCTCGATGAGCTTCATTGGATTGGAGCCGAACGCTATGAGTGACGTCACAATCCCTTTGTCCACTTCATTATACAGTCTATGGTTCAGACGCAAAGGAGTGTCTACAGAGGATTAATGAGAGCAGGGTGAATAATGTGAAATACAACTCCAAGTGTGTTTTTGATGAGAGAAGGATGTTATAACATGGTTAAAAGCACACAAAAGCCAATTTAGCATAATATGTGTTCTTTAAAGCCCCGCCCATATTTGAATCTGACCAATCCGAGCAGGCGTTTGTCACAGTCTACAAGAGAACAGTATGTGTGTGTATTTGCTGAGGCACATGTGATGTCTCTCTCCTGACGAATGGCTTCACACAGAGCCACAATAAGCACATCTCGCTGACCTACATTTCCTAATTGCTTATCTTCACTTATGTGGCTGCTTCTACCACAAATCACACTCTTTTCTCCCTACACAGGATATCTGTATGTTTTTTTGTAAAGTCGAGAATGCATTTAAAGAACAACTTCTCAGAAATAATAAGATGAGCCTAAAAGCGCGAGGAGAAGAGAGGGAGTTGGCAAAATCATTATGGTGAACTCTATGAACTGCTCTGTTTCTATGTGATTTCATTTCACTGTGAGGAATTTTTTTGTCAGTGTAACATTTTTGACTAATTTATTCCATCATAGTTTCCAATCCTCTTTCATTTTCAAACACATTTTAAATTAAAGCTATAAATCAATGTTCTGATCATTTTTAACTGATGTAAACCAAACTAAAAATCTGGTTTGGAGGTGGTAGATTGAAGATCTCAAAAGTTGTAAAGTAGTTGTACTAGTAGA
>KN482869.1:0-25587 GCA_000787095.1 Periophthalmodon schlosseri | reverse complement strand
GGCAGGTGTGCTCCATTTAAATCTTATCAGTGTAAAACAGCTTTGAATTTCCTGATTTTTGACTCTCACAGGCTCCTGCAATTACACCACTCACAGCAGACAATAGCAGCCTTTGTCCCAAGATCAATATTTACCAAGCATTAGGTCACTCTACAACAAAAGACCGGACCAGGATTTGATGTATTTGTCAATTAACAATATTAGACAAGTTAACATCAAATTATCTCTCATGTATTTTTATCTCAGATGATATTGTGATTGGGGACAAGTGCGTAAACAAAATAATGTTAAATTTAGAATGAGATTGCAGTGCAGTTTTTGTAATTAGGACTAATATAAAATAGTATCATAGTGTCACATGACATAAATAGTGGGTTCTGATTGGCAAACCTTTATGAAGTTAGTGGTTTGGAGTACAAATTATAGATTTAGAGCTGATATAGTCTTGTTTTATTCCTGGCTTCGTTTTTGGTTTAGTCCTACTTTAATACATCAGTTAACTCTGGGTAAGTTCTTGTTTGACGTGGTTTGGAGCCAGTTGAGGCTCTGATTGGTTGTCTAGATTTCATATTTTAGTTCTGCTTTAGTTCTTTTTTAGACCTGATCGAGTCCTGGTTTAGTTCAGGTTTATTCTTGGTTTAGATGTTGATGTTGACTTGGTTTGGTCCTATTCTATTGCTGGTTTAGCCCTGGTCTAGTCCTGGTTTAGGTCCAGGTTAAGGCCCGGTTTAGTCCCAGCTAAAATGTGGTCTGTGTGCAAGTGTGAAGGCACTCTTAGTCCTGGTTCTAGATTTCTTCACGGTTTAGTAGTAGTTTATTGATTAGTGATTTAGTCTAGGTTTTGTCCTGGCCAAGTCCTAGTTTTGATTCAACCAGTTTCAGTGTACACCATGTTTAGACCTGGGTTGAGTGATATAGTATAATGTGACATTGTGAACCCCACTGATATATATCCTCCCCGCTTGTGTCCTCTTCTGTGCAGGAAACAGTGGAATACGCTTTCCTCATCATCTTCACCATCGAGACGTTCCTGAAGATCATGGCCTATGGTCTGGTCATGCACCAGAACTCCTATGTGCGCAACGGATGGAACCTACTGGACTTCATTATAGTTATAGTGGGGTAAGTCTCCACTGTGCTCATTACAAACTACAACAGGAGTGCCCAATATGTCGATCAAGATCTACCGGTTGAACGCAAAGGTAGATTCGCATGCCATTAAAAAGTAGCCAGCCTATCATCCATCCTCACCATAAAATTTGTCACTTGATTGATTTACAGGGCAGCCAGTCTTACATCTGAACTTTTCTGACACACGGGTCACCGTGCATGCACATACAACGGTACAACAAGCACTGCAAAAATCTAGCAAGCTAGCGAGTTGCCTAGTTAGCCTCCAATTTATTTCTTTTAAACTTAAGAAAGGATATAAAAATGAGTGACATTTTCATTCTTCTACATTTTGTTTTTAAAGGTTCTATATTATGTTAAATTGACTCTTGTGAGCTCTAAGCCATGTTAAAAACATACCTGGAGCTGTGTTTTGTTGCATTTTCACATATTTGAGTAATCCTGGATTATTAGGCTGTCTACATCGCTAAAGCTCAAAATACTCAGTTCCGCCTTGTGTCATGAAGCGGTAGTTTACTTTAGCCTTTTGTTCAGTACAGATTGGCTGAAATGATCCAAATGATTCTAGTGAAGGGGTGAGTTTAATAACACAGTGGAGCACTTCCTGTACTACCACATGACATCACAAGGTAGAACAGAGTGTTTTCTGTTTGAGAGAAGAACTCAGGCTAAATATGCAGTATTTGTGTGTTGTGTGAATGAAACAAAACACAACTCTGAGTATGTTTTTGATGAGGAAACAACATTATAACATAGATCAGAAAATAGCTTAATATAGGCTCTTGGTTCTAAATTATGTATTTGTCTTTTTCTCTATTTTCTTTGCTAACACATGCTTATGTGTGAACTATCAGAAAGAAATCTGATTTGGATGTTTACACACCATCTCAATAATCTGCTGACTCCTGAAATCAGATAATAATAAATAAATGATAAACATAGCTGATAAAATATATGGATAGCCAGGCTAACATGTCAGCCTAGCTATTAGGGATAGGATAAGATCTTGTGCCACAGGATCTCGCGAGACAAAATTGCCACAAGACTGTGCACACATGAGAAAAATGATTTTTTTTTCCCCATGACGATTTACACCTCTTTACAAGCTGTAGTTCCAAAAAGCTGTTCTACAATGACGTGTAATCCCTCAGTCGTCCAGGTCTGATCTATAGTAAAAGCAATAATGTCATTCTACAGGTACAGCAAAATTATTAAAGCCACAGTATGTAAGTTTCTGGAGGTGGCACATCACCTGCATTCCTTGGTTTCCATGGAAATAGAAAGTTAAAACCATACTTTGGAACATTCTTAATGGGGATAGAAAAGTTTTATCCCATACCGTGGAAGATTATAGTCAAAGGAACAACGTTTCCATGGAGACAAGTAGGAAGCCCTTCTCCAGGCCAAATGTCTCGTGGAAATTGTATCTTGTCCCACCCCTACTAGCTATCCATAACCTTTTCAAGAATTGTGCAAATTCATTCAAATAATGTTAATAAAATATACGAATCTCATCCCATCTGTTTTATATCTTATTATGCAGTTCTGTCACTTATCACATTTTTAATTGTGATAGACGTTTTGACTAACTTGATACGTGGGTTGGCCTATCATCATATAATCTAAAGTACTATTTCTGCCTTTGTACTGTCTCTTCTGTGCAGCTTGTTCAGTGTGGTGCTGGAGATGGTCACCAAAGACGCAGAGTCCAGTGGGCAGTCTGGAGGTAAACCAGGGGGCTTCGACGTCAAGGCCCTCCGAGCTTTCCGAGTGCTGCGGCCCCTAAGGCTCGTCTCCGGGGTCCCCAGTGAGTACCAGAGTGGAGGGACAGCTAAACATGTGGTGGAGATGAGATGTAGTTATTATTTTATTTAACGAGGAGATATTATGCAAAATCGACTTTTTGGTACTTTCTGCCATGTTATAACCATGCCATGATGTTCCCTCATCAAAAAGGTTTTACATGTCATCCATGCATGTTTGAGTGTTTTAGCTATCTGTCCTGGGCCCTACATCACCCATGCTCCTGTGCACCCATTTTTCATAAATATACAAAAGCAGGATACAAAACAGTACACTTCAACTTCACAAACCTGATGCTATGTGCAATAGTTTCATTAACGGGATGCACACTGATTGTGTTGTGGTAGCACTCTGAAGGGGGAGTGACTTAGTGCGGCAAGCAAGGGCAGCAGGGACTCACCAAAAACTAAGATGAAACATTTTAATATATGATATTTTCAAAACAATAAAAGGTAACATGGTGATCTAAAATGTTATGTGTTAGCAGTTAATACCCCATAGAAGTGTAATACCCCCCCTTTAAATTTTTGTGCAAAATTGTTTACACTGTATTTTGAGTTATTCACTCATGTTTGAGTAATCGTGTATTGTCCTGCATTTGAGGAGCTCAGAATATTGTTGTTTTCACCTACCCCCTATCCCTGCCCATGTACTTGTATTCCCTGGCCAGCCAAAACCACACTCTTTGACAAAACTTTACGAAGACATAAGGGTCTAGAACTATATCCTGCCTCCCCGATTTGAGTTGGGCGTGATGACAGGCAGATTAGCCAAGCGGAGAGACACATAGTCCGCTTTACACGTAAAAAAGGGAAAAAAATAACACCATAGACTAAGAAACAGTGTGGCTTTCTGCAGAATTAACAATCAAAGCACCAAACTGTTAATTTACCTTAGGGAAAAGAAGTTATATGTTTTGTTCTGAATGTTAAAAGAATGGTCAGGAGAAGATGTCTTCTGCATTTGAGTGATACTGCGACTTTGGTTGGACCATCCCAAATTAGGATGGAGGTTTGTCATGCTCTATGGTCCGATTCCAGACCCTTTTGTATTCTAACAGAATATAGAAAGGACTGGATGGTCAGCCAAGTACTTATACATAACCATCTAATTGCTCATTATACAGTTGAAACCAGAAGATTACATACACTATATAAAAAGACGCATACGCTATTATTATTTTCTCATTGTCTGACATGAAATCAGACTAAGCTTTTCCTGTTTTAGGTCAGAGATTACCAAAATTATTTCTGTTTGCTAAATGCCAGAATACTGAGAGTAGGATTTTTTAAGACCATTTTTCATTGTTTTCTTCAAAGCCAGAAGTTTACATACAGTAACATTACTATGCCTTTAAACAATTTGGGAAAACCCAGATGATGATATCATGTCTTTGGAAGCTTCTCATTATGTGAAAATACTGAAGCAACATCTCAAGACATCAGCCAGGAAGTTAAAGCTTGGGCGCAAATGGATCTTCCAAATGGACAATGACCCGAAGCATACTGCCAAACTAATTAGAAAGTGGCTTAAGGATAACAAAGTAAATGTTTTAGAGTGGCCATCACAAAGCCCTGATCTCAACCCTATTAAAAATTTCTACCAACTATTGTGAGAAGCTTGTGGAAGGAAATCAAAACATTTGACCCAAGTCATACAGTTTAAAGGCAATGGTACCAAATACTAATGAAATGTATGTAAACATCTGACTTTGAAGAAAGTCATGAAAACTTGTCTAAATGTGTCTTTTTATATTGTGTATGTAAACTTCTGGATTCAATTGTATATGAATAAGCTACAGACTTTTCAGAATGGACTTGTTTGAGGATATTCACACTGCCTGCAGATCAATGTTCTAATGTATTCTATTCTAATAAAATGTCAGTATTCTAATAGACATTAGATCACCCTAGGGGCTTGAACAATTGTGGAAAATATAAAATCGGTTGACAGTTCACACCCTAGCGTAGTTCAATGCATGTAACTAATAACAGATACTGTAAACAACCACCGTAGTTGTGTTGGTTCCAGTGTAGTTCCCTTCAGACAGATATGAGGAAGTGACTTAACAAAACCCTATCAGAACTGAAGAAGCGACTTGGATGAGTTGACCAAGAATTAATTTAGTCATCTAAAACCCCAGAGACAAGCACGTAACGGATTCTAGATCAGAAAAGTTACATAGTGTGCCTTTAAAATGTCGTCAATTTTGACGTCCTTATCTTTTGTCTCAGTATCTTCTCCAGTCCTCTGTTGCATATTCTCTCCTCCTCCTCTCTTTCCATTTCGGGCATACATTTTGACCTTACATGAAGTCGGCCTCGTCTGCATTCTCCTGCGTCTCCATGACAACACAACATGCTCGTTTTCAGAGGGCAGAGGAAGAACAGGAGGCAGTAGAGGACCTTGGGGAACCATCAAGCAGAATGACATTTACCACGCTCTTGTTTAGATCCAAAATACATGGAACTTGTGCTTGTGTTTTTTCTGCTGTTTGCCGATGCCACAAAGGTCGACTCTCTGCCTATTTGACTATTCTCGGGGTTTATTTTGAGGGAAGGATATGTTTAGGTAAACTTGATGGATGCATTTTGCTTGTTATTTCATGTGCCGCCTCTTCTCTGGCAAAGTCTAAACAACGCAGAAGTAGGTAGAGTAGTGGACATAAGTAGTGGTCCTACCAATTACTCAAGCGGAAATATATTTAGGGAGACTACTCATTCAAGTAAAAATATAATTGTAAGAGTAACTGTCTAGACGTAACAGATTTATAATTGGCCAACAGTATGCAGCACATTGTTTATTGTCTTCTACTCCTTATACCTCATTCGGCATTGAAATTTTCCAACCTGAGTCAAATAATTTTAGATCAATACTGCAGTTTAAAATGTCAAAAATCTAACCTAATGGTCTACGGGTGTTATATATTCTAACTAGCACAATATGTCTTCTTTAAACTAACTTTTGTCTCTGTATATTCCAGGTTGACACATGGCGTTGAACTCTCTCCCTCTCCTCTGTCACTCTCCCTCTCTCTCCCTCTCTCACTCTTTTTATCTCTCTGTAACCTTTATTTTTCTGTGTTACAGGTGGAGTTAAACTTAGCTTTGTCTCTGTATATTCCAGGTTTACCAGTGATGTTAAACTTGTCTCTGTATATTCCAGGTTTACAGGTGGTGTTGAACTCCATTATCAAAGCCATGGTACCCCTGCTGCACATCGCTCTGCTCGTCCTCTTCGTCATCATCATCTACGCCATCATCGGCCTGGAGCTCTTCATCGGGAAAATGCACGCTACCTGCTACGTCATACAGACAGGTACAGCACGCAGAGTTCTGAAGTGGCTTGCTCAAGGGTATACATTGCAATTAATGGGGATTTAAAGGGACTGTATCGATAGTGTTGACTAGTGTAGTCAAGCACTAATCAAGACCAAGACCTGTCCGAGACCACAGGGTCCTGAGGCCGAGACCAGACCAAGACTTTCAAAGGTTGTGACCGAGACGAGACCGAGACCATGGTCCATAGAGACCACATCAAGACCATCTTTGTAATTTTCTATATTTATTTGTATTTTACTGTTATGGTGGCACATGTATATCACTGTTTTTATAAATCTATCTTCATTTCTTTTAATTAATGCTGATTTACGCTTCAAATAGTACAAATTGCACTGCACTGCTCTTAAGCACTCTGCTCCCCTTTTTTGAGCGTCACCCACAGTTTCAAATTTCAAGCCAACTTCCTCTCACACTTTACAGAAAATTGCTTCAAAATGAGTAGGATTTTAAACACGTGTCACAACACTTTTGTTTAACGTTCATAACTGGACTTAAATGATCTTACGAGATATACAGTTATATTTACCAGCCTCTGAACTTAGGCTACTACACCAAACGCTGTAAACCTTTCTAATCTGTGTGTAATGAAGAGGAAGCCTATATGCATATGTGTGTAGTGATGTGCTACGCAGTGTCTGCTTGCTCCAAACAAGCGCACAGGCTGCAGTGAAAAGCCCACGCAGTCCCAATACAAGTTTATTGCAGACAACAGCGACCATAATGAGATGTGATCTCACTCGAGTGTCAGACTTTGAGCCCATGACAAGACCGAGTTCAAATCCTCTCGAGTCCGAAACAAGACCAAGACTGTAAAAAAAACTTTTCTCGAGGTCTTGAGACCACGACCAGTCTTGGCTACTATGACACTATGTACCATTTTTTTTCACGTAGTTGAGTTTTGTCCCAGTACAGATACATTGTAAAAGCAGCTCTTAGGTTGAAATAAGATTGCTTTGTGCTGTGTGCATCAAATTATAATGCTTTTTTCATGCGAACCAGCTGGTGCGCAGTTAGCAGGCTAGTTGTTGTTAGCTAGCTAGCTCCATTGTGGAACAAATTAAAGCTCTCGTAATCTCTTTCCACCCACACGGTTGCTAATATTTTCTTAAGTAAATACGGATATTTCTGTCCTCTATATTTATAAGGCTAAAATCTATTCTACAGTATGTAATGGTAATGGGTTATATTGTCTCAGGCTGCACAGTATATTGCATTTAAAATCACAATTTGAGTTGGCGCAATCATCAAATCACAAAGGCTGCAGGTTTTTTTAAAGATAATATAACAAAATATCCTGTGTTTTTATAGAAAACTCTAATTGTACTTAAATTGTACTTAAATTAGTGTCAGTTTGTACTTCAGTCTTGTTTCTTATCTTAATGCTCCTGGGGTTGTTTACAGTGTACGCTTTGAACAAAATCCTGCTTTTTAAACATTGTAAATCTAATCAGTCATGTTTCAGAAAATTGTGCAGCCCTACTTTTATCCCACTCTTAGCTAACGTCTGTAGCTAGCCTCCCTATCTGACTGCTGTGTGTTGAACACCAGGAGCCCTAGCAGAGGAGGAGCCCACCCCCTGTGCAGCCTCGGGACACGGGCGCCGCTGCCTGCTCAATGGGACCGTGTGCAGAGAGGGCTGGCAGGGCCCTAACAACGGCATCACCAACTTCGATAACTTCCTGTTCGCCATGCTCACCGTGTTCCAGTGCATCACCATGGAGGGCTGGACCGACGTGCTCTACTGGGTATGGCACCGGCAAACCACTGCAACTATGTTTGTTTTATGTTATAAAGAGGGGACATATTTTCACGTAAACGACACACATTATTCAAATTGTACTTGTACTATTGTACTAAAGCCACAAAAATGCGTAATATTCTTTAATTTAAGTACCATTTTTTGTTTTTTATTTATACAAATCAAACACAGGATCTTCATCAGATTTTCTATGTTTTATTATGAATACCTTTATAATTCTTTTATCATCATTAACAGCGATATCAAATGCAAAATACAGTATTATTACTTAATTGTACAGCAGTCTGTATGTCATGTATTGATATTTACATAGTTCATTATAATAGAAAAAGTAATATTAAATTTTAATAGATGATATTTATTGTATATACATAAAAAAACAGACCTAACTTAATTTTGAATGAGCCCTATTGTGCAAAATTTGTTTTTTAGTGATTTTAATTGTGTTATAATTGTTTTTCCTTCTGATTTACCCACTCGAAATTGGATTTAGAGTGATTTGTGCATGTTTGAGTAATGTTTATTCTCCTGTATTCAAGACATCATTGCTCCAAAAATATCTCAGTTTTCCCATACACACCCACTGCTCCGCACTCATGTAGGATTTAGCAGCATGCGTAGCCATTTTTACAGACAATTTTAAGGACAGTTTGTCCTTCTCAGCTAACTAACTTCCATTCTTGCAGCCCTTATTTGCAGCTTAATTAAAATGGATTTTCTCCTCAGTGCACCAGCAGGAGTTGTCCTCGTGTTCTCTGCTGGCATTTTATTTTATACAAAAAAACAAGACAATGTTCTTTTTTAGTTAGTTTAGATTAGTTTAGTTTTCTATACACATAGCTTGTTAAATTATATTACATGAAATAACTCTAATGTGTTCAAAAGTAGTTTGGAATGCACAATATAATATCTAAGGGTCTGCACCTGAATTTAATTAATCTTGTCATTTAAAGCCACGGCATGTATCTTTTTAGATAAAAAATACACTTAAATAAAAGCATGTTTTTTATTGTTGGGTTTACACTGAAAAACTTGCACCCTTACTCTGAGTGGCCTTGCATCTCCACAAACCTGACTCTTATTTTGCCTGGAGGAGGGCCTCACCCTTCTTGTTTCCATGTAAATGTTGTCCCTTTAGCTATACTCTTCCACTGTATGGCATAAAATGTATCTATCTCCATGGTGAATGTTCCAAAGTATGGTTTTAACTTTTTATTTCCATGGAATCACGCAGGTGACGTACCACCTCCAGAAATACTGTGCCTTTAAATGTGTGAACAAAACTACTAAGCTATTTTGAGATAACAGATGTTATAGTAGAAAAAATGTTTGAATATATTTCTTGTACATCAATTCAGTAAACCACTTATTTTTTCCAGTAAATTTCCTTAAATTACACTTCTTATCAATCCTTTCACCAAATTCCCCAAACACTGTATTCGTCCACTTACACCAGTTCTCTCCTAAACCACCTCATCTCATTATCACCAGTCAGCCACAATGTTTCATTATTTGTCCCTACACACCACAGCGCACTCACAGTGAAGCGCCAGTGTCCGCCCACACCCCTTTAAGTGACCCTGACCCTCATCTTTGTCATGCTGAATGCTCCTTTCCTCCTTGGCCATGTGTTGTGTATGTGTTGCCATAGTGACAGCTCTCCAGTACAAAGGTGTCCCAATGCTGTTGTTGTTGTTAAAATTATAATGATGGGGATATATTGATTAATATTTTGCATATTCAGGCTTTTTGAACTACCTTTTCTTACATTGACAGTTCAAATTAGGCTGCAAACAATAGCTGCCAACTTTAAAGAGACAGTATACTTTTGATAACTAACATATTTGGTCATAGTTTTGTCAATGTAATGTAATTTTGCTGATAAAAATAAGTAAACGTATTAACTTCCAGCTCCAATTGCTAGAGTTTACCAATGTATGTAGAATCAGTGCTTAAACTGCATATGGTAGGTTTTCATATTTTTTCTAATTTCGACTTGGTTTGGTTGGATACTACCTGTGGTAAATAGTTTTAGTTTAGTTTTACATTAGTTAAATGGTACTTTAGAGAAAAAAGTTCTATGACATTTTTCTGGCACATTGATTTAACAGAATAAAGGTGTTGTCATTTACTTTTATTATTCTAATCATAACTATGAGGTACCATGAGGTAGTTGTTAGCTTAACGTAGCTTTATAATGTAATGTGTTTGACATGTGGTCAAGCTGTTGTCAGTCTCCAAAACAGCCCTGGTTTGTATAGTTTGTAAATACCCTTAAAATGGAGTCAAAAAGTAAAAAAAAAACATAGTGATTTTTATTATTGCTCTATGAATCTTATATTTGTTTATGTACATTAATACATAAGTTAGTCACTACATTAAAGGGCCTATATTATGCAAATGTTTGCTCTATGTCATAATGTTGCATTCTTATCAAAAACATACCTGTGTGTGTTGTGTTTTGTTTATTTTTCGTTTCTTTCACACATGTTTAAAACACAAATCCTGCATATTTACGTTGAGCTCTTTCCTCAAACAGAATATACACACACACACACACACACACACACACATACACACACATACATACATATACTTATATATATTTGTTGTTTTGTTCTTGTTTGTTCCACCTTGTGGAACAGAGCATTTTGAGTGAGCTCTGGAGATACAGACAACCTAATAATCCAGGATTACTCAAACATGTGTGAATGAAACAAAACACAACTCCGGGTATGTTTTTGATGAGATAACAACATTCCAACATGGATAAAAGTTCACAGGAGTCAATTTGCGTATTAATAGGACCTTTAATGAAGGTCTAGTGGTGACATTTCTTGCAAACATGTCTCTCTCAGATGAACGATGCGATGGGCTTCGAGCTGCCGTGGGTCTACTTCGTCAGCCTGGTCATCTTTGGATCCTTCTTTGTCCTCAACCTGGTTCTGGGAGTGTTGAGTGGGTACGTTACACCACCTTTTTCTGTTAACTCTCTAACTCTCAGGTTGCAGATTTGTTGACCTGGTTTATGGTTAATATCTCTGTATTTACTGGGCCTATCCACATGAAACAAAAACTGACACAACATATGTTTTCATTCAGGACATGAACTAAAGTTAAATAATTTTTTTAGCCATAGCTTCTAAAAGTCAAAAGTCGGAAGTCACCGCCAACACACACACACACACGCACAATCCACCTTCATACTATAAGCAAGGTGGGTGAAGTGTCCCAAGGACACAATGACAGTATGCAGTAGTATGAACAGGGTTTGCGTGCTCTAACCACTGAGCCACTGTCAGCTCAAAAGCATAATTGTTGTCAGAGAAAAATAGATTAATTAATGGGGCAATATGTAACTTTTCTGGTACAGGGTCTGGTTCCTCTTTGACTTCACTGAGATGTTATTTTTGGCTGGAATGTTCCACAGTATGGCATTATGTTTTTTATCTTTCATTTATTGAAATAGCCTACTGGTGTTTTTATTTTTTAAAAGTACATCGAAAAACAAGAATTCGTGCAATGAGGAGAGTTGTGTCTCCACAGATCTGACTCGGCTCCTTGGAGATTGATATGCCATAATGCGGAATATTGCTGACAAACCAATAACATCTCCATGCAGGTACATTTGTGGACCCAATCCTTCACAAATAATGATAATGTGGAACACTTACGGATTTTCAGTTTGGATATTTCTTCTAAAAACAATGCATCTCCCATAGACTTAAACCTGTACTTGTACTTGTAATTGAGTATAATTCTACCCATGTAATTGCAATTAGATACATACATTTTAATACATTTACATTTACAATACATTTTAAATCAAAGTCCAATTGTCCTATCCACGGCTGTTGCTGTTCCTTTCTATACCTACAAAGACAGCACTGCATCGCCAGATTCATAATGGTAAATTTGTTTTTACTCTTTTTGATTTCTTTTATTATAAAAGTGTGTAAAAGTAACTTGTAACTTGTACTCAATATAATCATTTTCTTGCATACTTTTAAAGGTCCTATATTAGGCAAAATTCCATGTTGGAATATGGTTACCTCACCAAAAATATACCTGGAGTTGTGTTGTGTCTTCATCTCCCAATCTCAAAATGCTCTGTTCCACCTTGTGATATCATGCAGTGGTAGTTTTCAAGTTAACAGCTCCTTTTACATTTTGTTCAGTAGAAACGTGCAGTTCCAGGGCTGAAATTATCCAAATGATTCTACTGAAGATGTACATAGTTTAAAAACACACTGGAGCACTTCCTGTATTATTTGTGTGTTAAACATGTGTGAATAAAACTACAGGTAGGTTTTTGATGAGGTAGCAACATTATAACATAGATAAGAAAATAGTATAATATAGCCCCAATTTTGGCTGCAGTAGACCTACTTGTACTTGTAATTGAGTACATTATTAGCCATATGACTATACTTTTACTTGAGTAAAAATTTTCATTACTCTTTCCACCACTGGTCATAACCCCACAAACCTATGGTCTGCTCTTGTTGTCCACCAGGGAGTTCTCCAAAGAGCGCGAGAAGGCCAAAGCGCGTGGGGACTTTCAGAAACTGAGGGAGAAGCAGCAGCTGGAGGAGGACCTAAAGGGCTACTTGGACTGGATCACCCAGGCCGAAGACATCGATCCGGAGAACGAGGAGGAGGCGGAGGACCCAGGCAAGCGCAACAGTGAGCACTCATTTTCTATTCTTCAAGTAGGCTTGTTTACTCGAGTAACTTTTTGCTAAAAAAATTTGTAATTGTAATTGTAAAATCTGATTAAAAAAAACAAACACAATTTGCGGGATGCAGGATTTGACTTGAAAATGCTGTGCCGTCCCAAACAAAGCGGGACATCTGGTTACCCTAATTTGACAGTGTAACAATACTTACTTTTGGTTCCTCTTCCCACTGTGAGTCTACAAGTGACAAAAGCTTTATGTATTATTATATCAGATATAATATACTTGTTCTCATTTTGTGCACAATTTAATGTTTTGTCCTTCCATCAATTTTAAATTATTATAAATCAGATGCTACGTCCAGACAGCTACTCCTACAGTTGATCTTACTTGAGTAGTACGAAATATTTTTTTGCTGCAACCTGTCAGGAGCAGTGGGACCCATATTCATGTTTTTTAGCTAGGTTTGGTCAGGACTACCTTGGCTGGAAGATTTTACCTATGGTGCATGTTTTGGGTTGATGAGAGAAGATCTGTGGAGAGAGGACGACTCTCACGATAAGAATGTTTTTATTGAGCAAGCTATTATGGAGCAATATAAACATCTATAACTGTATAAATGCATGTTAGATAAGTTTAATACCATACTGTGGAAAATGTCAAGTAAAGAAATATCATCTTCATGGGGACGTACTCCCCAACCTGAAAGCTACACAATTCTCCATTATTTCTGTAGCAGTCCAGGTTTGAACATATGCTGTCTGTGCTTTTTAATTATTTATTTTAAAATATAGCATTTGAGGCAACCTGACATGCTTTGGCAGAAGATGGAGTAACTAATAAAGTCATTTTGTGATACGATAAGAAACCTGCATTACTTCTTAAAACCTCTAGGTGGTGCTATTGTATTACCTTGAATTAGCCGCAGGGTTTACTGTGGTTTAGAAGAGGACAGTAGCCATATGTTCTTGTTTTGTAGTTTTTATATATTTATATTCTGATCCCTTTTGGGTGGATAATATTGCATATTTATTCATGGCATTCTTAGTTCACGACAAGGATGAATAATATTAAGAATATATGGTACAGAGGAGGAACAGTGAATATATGGTACAGAGGAGGAACAGTGAATATATGGTACAGAAGTTACCATATATAAAAAAGAAGTATATAAAAAGAAACATACAAACTACATCCTGTTTTAGATCATTTAGGATTACCAATATTATTTCTATTTGCTAAATGCCAGAATAATGAGAGAAGAATTTTTTTAGACAATTTTTCATTACTTTCTTCAAAGTCAGAAGTTTACATACAGTAAGATTACTATGCCTTTAAACAACTTGGGAAAACTCAGACGATGATGTCATGTTTTCAGAAACTTCTGATAGATTTATTGACAACACTTGAGTTCATTAGAGACACACCTGTGGATGTATTTGAAGGCACATCTGAAATATACTGCTTCTTTTTGTAACATCATGGGAAAGTAAAAAGAAATCAGCCAAGTTATCAGGAAGAGAACTGTGGACTTGTACAAGTCTGGTTCATCCTTTGGTGCAATTTCTAGATGCCTGAAGATGCCACATTCATCTGTTCAAACAATTATATGCAAGTATAAAGACCATGGGAGTGTCCAGCCATCATATCGCTCAGGAAGGAGACGGGTTCTGTGTCCCAGGGATGAATGTGCTTTGGTCCGAAATGTGCATATCAATATCCATATCGATATCTATACGGCTATTCTATCATATATTTATGTATCTAACTACGCAAATATGAGCTGGATTTTCAAAAAATAAAAAGTCACCAAACGTTTGGACTTTGTAGAACATATGCGTGGTTCTACACTTTTCCTAGAGCCTTTGATTTCTCATTGTATGCTGGTAAGGACTGGGTGCATTCAGCCTAAGAAAGTGCTGTCTCCACCTTCTCTCCTGCTCTGTGCTGTTCGGGACCATAGGACCTAGTTCATACATAGTAGTACAGGAACCAAAAAAAGAATTGTTCAGGAACCAGTATCAAAAAGCAAGTATCCAGTATCAAGGCCGGGTGCTTCGAACGGTACTTCGAATGGTACTTCGAATGATACTTCGAACAGTACTTCCAAGTGTGCAACCGTCGAATTGGGACACGGCCAATATGTATGCATGTTGGCGTTTGAGCCCCACTACAGCTCGGCGTTGATGTTGTTGAGCCTGTAAACAGCTTTGTGTATTTGGGCTTCATAGTGACAAGTGTAGTCCTGGTTTACAAATAAACTTGCTTTGCCTTGCCTTTTACAAGCCAATAATATGACTCGCTTGCTGGAGCATTTGTTCAGTCACCACAGGGTCATTTGGATTTGCAGCTGTTGTTTTCAGCTGTAGTTTTATCTTGTATTTCTTTACTGAAACAAAAGAGAACAAATAATTCAATAATTGTGTAGTTAGTATGTTGCGGCTGTTGTTTGGTATACAGATATCTGTTGATCCAATAAAAAAGACATTGATTTTGAGTAATAACTTTTACTGACATTCCGTTAGCATGCAAGTGAACAAGTGAACAAGCAAATAATAACTTTTACTGACAATCCGTTAGCATACCAATAAACAAGTGAACAAGCACACACGTGAAGCACCGAACCACCGCTCTCGCGTGAACTAACAGCCCATGCAAAAACACAGTGTCACACCCACCAAACCTCCCATATGGGCAAATGAGAAAACATAACTTAACAATCTCCCCTTTTTTTTCTTTTTAGAAAAGTGCTGTAACAATAAAGCATTTAAACATTCCTTCAAGGACAAGTAAACAAGGGAACAAGGAAATGTTTGTTGTTTTTTTTTTTACACAACAGAAGTAAAACATTACAAAGTTCTTTAGATTTCCTAATTTGCAAACACCTTCACTGAGGGCCTTCAGAAGTCCAAGTGCGGAAGCCCCTTTTTTGCTCAAGCAGTTGGCCAACTTCTCTTTGGTGGACGATCACACAATCTGTCCCAGTGTGTATGAGCTCCTTCATACTGCTGATCTCAAGGTGCAGTCTTTTCTCTGTGACAGATTTTGTGGATTTGACTGCATCCAGAAGAGAATGATTGTCTGTTACACAAACAATGGGCAGCGCTTTAGATGTGCAGTCCTTAGTGGTGATTTCTGAGTAAAGTGTAGCTAGAAAGACTGCACTATCAATCCCATCTCCTGCTGATGTACTAAGCACGACTCTCCGGATGCACTTGGACTGCCAGGATATAAGCATGATGAAATGTCCACCCTGTGTGCCTCCATCTGACAGGTTTCCCATAGAGGAGTCACACCACCAGTTTGAGGGAGCTGTTCTCTCCCAGGTGCTGAAACCTCAAAATGACATCTTCTGATTTGACTTTTCTAATGAGTTTGTTTGCACAGTGCAGAGTCTGAATGGTGGCATGTTTGGTGTTAGATGCCAAGATGGATATGTCACACATAATGTCTGGTCTACTCTGCCTTGCTACCCACAATATTTGTCCAATCTTTGACTTAAGCATGTCCATTTCATTGTTTGTCAATTCTACTTCACGCTTTGTTGCTCTGGTGGGGTCAATAGGAATAGCCTGCAGATTCTGAATGTATGATCTTTGTTGTACTTGTATCTCACCCTCCACAGAGTGAACTTCCATTCCAATGTAGCTGAAGTCATTGTGCTCTTCCCGTCCAACCTGAAAAGCAGCTTTTAACTGAGGGATGACATTTGTGGAGAATACACTGGTTCCCCCCCAAATAAAATCATCCACGTGAGTTTCAAGGATTCTCTTCACTGTGCCACGCTGATCAAACCAGTAAAACACTGCTGGGTCCACCTTTGACACTGGAGCTCCCAACTGCTGCATGGTGTCTCTGACTCTGTGATGCCAGTACAAAGAAGCATCTGTTAGGCCATAAACACACTTCTTTAACTTCCATACTCTTCCTTTGCTCTGTGCTTCCTGTGGTGGACAAATGTAAATATCTCTATCCAGTGTTTTACCTTGCAGAAAGCTGCTTTAAATGTCTATGGAGTTCAGCTGCCATTTGTTTTGACTTACAACTGCCATGATCATTTTCAAGGATTCCGTAGCACATGTAGGTGAGTCTTTTGGTAAATCTTGTGTGTTTAGCTCTTCAAAGCCTCTTGCCACTAGTCTAGCTTTAGGCACAACCCCTACAGCTGTGTGCAGGCCCACCTCGTTGAGACACATTTCTGACCATCATCTTTGACTTCTTCCAATACATAATTTTTCTTCCAGTTAGTGAGTTCTGCATACTTGGCCGGCATAAAGACATCATCATGGACAACAAAAACATAATCTCTACTGTTGTCAGCACACTCCTCACTCTCTGAGGGCACCACTTGAACATTGTCCATTACTCCAAGGTTTACTGATCCTGATGTGCCTGCTATTTCCTGAAACTGGCTGAACTGCAAGTTGTACCAGTCTTTATGTTTTCCCTTAGCCTTTCCTGCTCGGCTAAGGACTTCTCCAGTTCGGCTTTGACCACTTTCATTGTCTATATATTTAATCACCTGGCCAAGTTTTAGTTGAAGGCTCTCATAGGAAGAAGGGGCTTGTGGTGAGACTGCCCATGACTGCCTCCTGTACTTAGCTCTGCTGCATCAGGGGGTTCATTGGTCTCAACATTAAGTGGCTCAGGGTCTTGTGTTCCGTCTTCATCACTTTCAGTGTCACAAAGATCTGCTGCTGATGGTGCTGTAGGGTTTTCAGTAGTTTTCATTTCTGATTTTGTATCGCCTGCTTTAGTTTGAGTTTCATTCACCTTTCTTAATTTAGACTGATGTACATAGGATCCCCCATGTCTCACAAATACAACAGCTTTGTCTTGTCCTATCACCACCCGAGGGCAAGTTTGGATTCTGACCAAACACTAGTTGGTAGGGGCTGTACCCGTGTACATTGTGCATAGAGTTCTTTGCCATTAGTGCCCAATCTAGTGCCGTTCTCCAGTCACAGTTGTTGTCCTTTTTAACTTTGAGCAATACTTCAGTGAGAGTTTGATTATGCCTTTCCAAAAGCCCATTGCTCCATGGACTGTAAGCGGCAGTTGTTTTGATCTCAATATTGAACTTTTCAGCCATGTCCTTTACTTCTTCATTATTGACTTCACCACCATTGTCACTAAGCAGTCTGCGCAGAGGACCATGAACACTGATCCAACAGTGAATGAACTGCTTCACAATCTCTTTGGGGTTCTTGGTTGTGACACTACTCCCTGCACTGAAGCAAGTAAAGTGGTCAGTCGCATGCAAATACACCAGTGAATGAACTGCTTCACAATCTCTTTGGGGTTCTTGGTTGTGATAATACTCCCTGCACTGAAGCGAGTAAAGTGGTCAATCGCATGCAAATACCACACACTATGGTCGAGCTCATGCAAGTCAACAGCCACGGTTTCATTGTAAGTTGAGGCCATTGGCAGACCAACTATTGGCTTGTGTTTTGGCTTGCTGTACCTGGTACATGTTTCACAGTTTTTTACAATGTTCTTGAGAATAGTGCTGCTCTCTTTGTTGTGAACGCCTGAACAGGTGAGTAATTTCTGAAACCTGTTGACTGAGGCGTGTCCAAACTGTCTGTGTAGTTTCCACGGGGTTTTTTCCTTTTCTTTTGTACTGGTACTCATATTTTCTTTAACAATGAGAATCTCCTCTTCACTTCTTGTCTCCTTTTTATCCTGACTGCTCTCATCTCTCAAGCTCACACAATAATGTCCAGAAGATGTCAGTTCAAGTTTAACAGGTTGTTTGAAGATTGTTGCTTTGTCATGTGCAATGTCTAACACTGCATTTGCCCTTTTTAGTGAAGCCTTACTTAACAGCATTGGTATGTTTGCAGGAACAACCTCTGTTTCTATTTTGCATTTGGTCTGATCTATCTTTGCTGGTAGGATAACTTTTCTTGTGGAATGAACAACTTTACCATCACCAAATCTGAATGGTCTAGCACTGATTTCACCTACTATTTTTGTAACTAACTTTGTGGCAGTCCACTTGTGTAATCCTCCAGCCGTTTTTCTCCACACACTGTTCTTGTGCAGGCTGTGTCGATCACTGTTGACCCCAAAGCCTCCACCATAAAGATATCTTTGTCAGACAGACTCTCATCTGAAAACAAAGTGATGTTGCACTCCTCATATTCATCTTTTTGCCCTTCATCTCTTGTCACTTTAACATATTCTCTTTTGTTAGGACAGTCTTTTGCTCAGTGAAATGTGCTCTGGCAAACTGCACACCTTGTTCTCCTCCAATGTTTATCAATGGGGTTTGTGCCTGCACACTCAAAGTCTGCAGATACACACTGCTTGTGGTAAATGTTGTTGGGCCCCAAGATCTTCCAGTAGAAGAAGGTGGAGTTATTCCTGTCCAGCCACCTCCAGTGCTGCCTCCAGAGGCCGATCCAGGCCTGGCCGGAGAGGATCAGGGCCTGGATCTGGGTGTTCTGGGCTGCATCTCTCACACTGGCCAGGTCTGTGTGATCCAGCCTACAGTACTGCTGAGCCTCCTTCCAGGTGAAGGTGGCATTAGTGCGCAACAAGGTGTCTGAGGGCCCTGGTATGTAACACATAAGCAGTCAGTCAGAGTTTCACACAAATGAATGATAACGCCTGTATGCATTTACTGTGACATATTTGTGATATCTCAACATCTTAGAATCTTCATAATTTAACACTGAGCTAGCAGACATGTCAGAATTCTATGGTAGAATTTGCTGTTTAACTGTGAGATTGCTTACCTGTCAAGTTCAGAATGATATCTGATATCTGTATATTTTATACCGAGGGATATCAGTCTGGTTTCCACTCCCTCTGTCACGGCTTGTTTGAGTTTGGCTTGAGACGCAGCGGATATAAAATACAGAAAATAAGAAAGAAAGACTCCACTGTGAGGTTAGACGAGCCACTCATAAAGAAACATAAGGCTCCACTGTGATGTTAGATGAGCCTCTCATAATTTGAACACAAGGAGCAGATAAATGGATGACAGATAGTATACTATCTGTGCAGGCCTAGTTAAACTTTTTGTTAATCAAGTGGTATGGTATAAAAGGCCTACAGTTGAAACCAGAAGTTTACATACACTATATAAAAAGACACATACATTTTTTTTCTCAGTGTCTGACATGAAATCAGACTAAACTTTTCCTGTTTTAGGTCAATTAGGATCACCACAATCATTTCTATGCTATCTATCTATAAATGCCAGAATAATGAGAGAATGTGGTATTTGGTACCATTGCCTTTAAACTGTATGACTTGGGTCAAATGTTTTGATTTCCTTCCACAAGCTTCTGGCTATAATTGGCAGGAATTTTGGCCCATTCCTTCTGACAGAACTGGTGTAACTGTAGGCCGACTTGTTCGCACATGTCTTTTCAGGTCTGACCATAAATTTTCAATAGGATTGAGATCAGGGCTTTGTGGTGGCCACTCCAAAACATTGACTTTGTTATCCTTAAACACTTTGTATCCAAAACATTGACTTTGTTATCCTTAAGACACTTTGTAACCAGTTTGGCAGTATGCTTCAGGTCATTGTCCATTTGGAAGACCCATTTGCGCCCAAACTTTAACTTCCTGGCTGATGTCTTGAGATGTTGCGTCAGTATTCCAACATAATGTTCTTTCCTCATGATGCCATCTATTTTGTGAAGTGCACCTGTCCCTCCTGCAGCAAAACAACCCCACAATATGATGCTGCCACCCCCGTATTTCACAGTTGGGATGGTGTTCTCAGGCTTAGAAGTTTCCCCCTTTTTTCTCCAAACGTAACGATGCTCATTATAGCCAAACAGTTCAATTTTAGTTTCATCAGACCATAGGACATATCTCCAAAAATCAATCAATTAATCACACACTAACAACATTAACAACTAACTACTAATTGTTTTGTGCTTCACAAAATGTTTTTATTCAGAATTGCAATTGAACCAAAGCGTTCTCCTATAGCAGAAGAAACCTAAGCCAGCACAGTTGCCTGCTCAGAACAAAATTGACACATAATGTGTCAAAAGGGGAATGTTTTAAAACATATTTAGTTTTATTCCATTAAAACTCTGAATTGCAAGATCCAACAGTGTAAAAGAACTGGTTAAAGCAACCCTTATGGCAGCTAACCTCGGCCTGAGAATGAGTGACAGTTGAATGTTAAGGGCATCAGCCAGACAACATGCTTGGTTCAGTGTGGCTGGTTCTTTGCCATAGAACAAACCACAGTGAACCAATCACAATGGCTGAATGGTCTGAAGCCAGGAGATAACTTTCCACCTGGATCAAACCAAACCACCTTCCTGAGCTGGAGGACACATGGTCTTCTCCTAGACAATCTCTCTTAAAACAATCTGTCTGGTTCACAACTGTCACTGGAGGAATGCGAAGCCATTCACTTCTTTCCATGTGACTCAAAAAAACCCCAAAAAAATTCAATTTAGGACACAAAACCTCCAGCTCCTTCTGTAAAATAAGTTTTTTGGAAAAGAACATGCTGGCAGAGATTGTGCTTGTCTTAACAGCGGTGGCTTGATGCAGACCTAGATCTAGAATACCGTCGACCTGTTCCTTGTGTCTCCAACTACAGCCCTGTGTGGGCAGAGGGATGACAAAAGGGGCAGAGAACAGGCGATGGGAAAGGTTTAACTGAACAGCACCACCATCTTGTTAAACCTATTATGCAAAATTGACTTTTCAGAGATGTTAACCATGTTATAGTTGTTTCCCTTTCTCATTTACCCTCTCAGAGTTGGTTTTGGAATGATTTGTTCATGTTTGAACAATCTTTCAATCGCTTATTTTCAAGATGCCATATTGCCAATCAGCCCTGAGACGACGTCTGCTCTGTACGTACTTTATTCTTCAATTTTATTAGCTACTCGCTAGCTTGATGTGCAGCTATCCATCGGAGGTGCTGACAGCTACATGGCTCTTTGATTACTTCAACTTCAGCTCCCATTAGGCACCACAGTTTTCTTCTTTTATTAAGTTGTTTTAGATGAATATTGCGATTTAAAATGTGCAAATTATAACATAATGATCCACTGGTGTCATAGATTATAACTATAGAGCAGACACAAGCACAATAATTATTCTTTAAAGCAGCATTCATCTTGTGACTACAAATCATATTGAGTATGGACAAACTGAACTGAACACAACAGTGCTCCTTAAAAGTGAACTGTTGAATTTGCCTCCATCTCAATCACAAACTAAAGACTTCACCTACATGAACTGTGTTTGGATCCACAACAATTAACATTTGTAATGGCAACTAAATACAACTGTCAGCACTTTGAAAATCTACAAAACAGTGGAATTTGCCTTTACGCCTCCTGACATTATCGGACAGTTTGCTATGAAATTTTGGAGCAACAAATACGTAAAGATCTGACATGAAGATCTGACCAATCCCCAACCCTGTCCTGTCCTGTTGTAACAAAGAACAACTGCCTCATCGAACATGTTTATCCAGGACCATAGTGAATCCATTATGGAAATAACTCCAGGCATCGTCAACATCATCCATTTGCATCATGTTATGCCAGTCAAATTCATCCCAACAAAGGCTTGCTTATGAACTTGCTTAATCTTGGGTGATGATAAATTATGGTGTGATTATTTTCTATGTAGCAATGACACAATGGTCCTGTAGGCTATATCATTTACAAACATAGTCGTAGAATATTTTGAGGGCGACTTTGTTAGAATCAAGTCAATTTCAAATCAGTTTCAACCAATTCCAATTCAGTAAGTCATGTGATTTAGGTCACGTGACGAGAGGTGAAAATATCAGTGAAGCTGTTTGTCTTCACCACATTGTTACAGTGGTTACAGTGACCACATTTGAAGGTTCCATTTTGCTGTCTCAGCCAGGTAGATGGTTTGCACACAGCTCGATTGGACCCATTTGATACTATTGAATGTTTGTCAAACTCCTCAATATCACAAATTCTCTTCAAATGTAGAAAATGCAATATGACATTAAATGGGCCAAGGACCAAGGAGTATTACAAGCTTTCATATTGCAGTGTCTGATGGAGCATGTTTCCATTATGGAGACAGTTTCAATTTGCATCATGATATGCAAGTCACATTCATCACAACGAAGGCTTGCTCATGAAACTGCTTAATCTTGTGTGATAATGATTTGTGGTTTGGTTTTGGTTGTATCTGATGTGGCACAATGATCCTGTATGTCATTTGCAAACACAGCCATAGGATATTTTGAGATGACTTCTTAGGAAATGTACAGTTTAGACTTGCAGGAGCATTTGCTGGCTAGCTCTGTGTCTCAAAGCTAATGGTAACTTAAAATATAATAGTGTAATCCCTCAGTCATCCAGGTAGGTTCCATAGCAAAAGAAAATTAAATTTGACTTTTGTCCAGTACATAATTGAATTTTCTTTAGCTATAAAACTAACAATATATTCAAATCTAATGTAATAACTGCACAATTGTTTGTGATTAATTTTATCGTGTTATTTTAGCATTTATTATGCCTCAAAATTAGCATTGGTTCTAGTATTGAGACACAAATACATACCTTTCTAAACAGAAGTTTCCTCCGGTGAAGTTTCCTTTCCATTTGTAAAATGTTTACCATATTATCACTGACATTCACCCGCAGCTCCTGTCCACTGCCTAATTTGTCAGTATTTATTTTTTACTATAGATTTTTACCCTGAATGCCTTGGGTTGAGCGTTGCTTGGGAAGTCCAGACTGATCGCTCTGTATTTTTTTATACCGAGAAACATCAATCTGGTCACCAGACACGACTGTCCAATCAGATTAATTTATTTCAGTTCATTTTCAGATAAATGTAAAACAAGGGTCATTGGTCACCCATAACTTGGAACAAAATTACGTTTAGAGCTCATTGCTCATTGATTCTGTAGAAATCTGCCATGTTTTTCAGTCCCCTGTGTTTTTTTTTTCCTTTCTTTTTTTTCCTCGTAGCATTTATATTTGTTTTGATACGGACGGACGATGCGTGTCCCTGGCTAATCAACCTGTCAATCACCCCCATCTGAACTCCGGGAGATTCACCACACTCACATTTTCATATTGTGAGTGTGGTATTGGAGAAGTGTGTATTCTGGATCCCAGGCTACATTGTCTATGGTTGTCTGACAGTGACAGACAGGTGATGGTTGTTTTAAATGAACTGTACCGATTTTGATGGATTTGACTGGTCTTCTCCCTTATTAAATGGCTTACATTGCACTATTTTTTATCTGATTTATAATGTTGTTTCCTCAAGTTGTGTTTTGTTTCATTCACTCTTGTTTAACACACAAATCCTGCATATTCTTCTCTCCTTGTGATGTCATGTGGTATTACAGGAAGTGCTACACTGTGTTTTTACACTCCATACACCTTCACTTAATCATTTGGATAATTTCAGCTCTGGAATCTGCCAATCTTTACTAAACAAAAGGTAAAAGGTAGCTGTTAACTTGAAAATTACTTCATGACATCATAAGGTGGAACAAAACATTATGAGCTTTGGAGATGTAGACAGACTAATAATAAAGGGTTTCTCAGTTATGTGTAACAAAACATAAATCCAGGCATGTTTTGGCGAGGTAACAGTATTATAATACGGCTAAAAGCTTACAAAAGTCAGTTTTACATAATATACGACCTTTAAAGAAAACACGGACTCTCCATGGATCTATAACAAGAACTGGAAAAGACAACAACGCCTAAAATTTAGCTTCGTAAGATTTAGCGTAGCCCTACTCTAAGCCTGCGTTAGGCCCACACGGTGTGCGGCGCAAGGCCCAGGGAGTAATGTGGAAGAAAAAAACATTTTTTGGCACTTTGCGCCAAGGAGCTTAAACCATTGAAAACAAAACGCCATCTTTGGTTCATCTTCCAGATCTTATTATACATCCATGGGACATAGTGTTTGAGTCTCAGTAAAAGTGTCTGTCGTCTTATCTCTGTCAAAAGCAATGCTTTAATGTGGCCAGCTCCAGTCTGTATGCAACTTTAACTGTTGGGCTGTCTCCTCCTGCTCTCTCTCTGTCCTCTCCCCTTCTCTCCCTTTTTCTCTCTCTCTCCATTCCTCCTCTCTCCTCCTTTGCCTCTCTTTCTCCCTCTCATCCCTCTTTTTCTTCCTCTTTTCCCTTCCCTTTTCCCTCTTTTCTCACTCTTCTCTCCCTCTCTTTCTCTCCACTCTCCTCTATCTCTCACCCCCTGTCTTTCTGTCTCCCGGTTCCCCCACTCTCTCTCTCTTCCTCATTCTCTTTCTCTTCCTATCCTACCCTCCCTCTCTGTCCCTTTGTTGCCATTCTTTCTTTCGCTCTCTCTCTTCTGTCTCTTTCTCCATTGTTTCTCTTCTCTCTCCTCCCTCCTCTTTTCTTTCCCTGTCCACTCTCTCTTCTTCCCTCCAATTTCTTTCCTTTTTCGTTCTCTCTTCCTCTCCTTTCCCTCTCCCTCCTTTTCTCTTTCTTCCTCTCCATCTCCCTCTCTTCTCCTCTCCCTCTCTTCTCTTCTCTCTCTTTCTTTTCCCCTTTCCTTTTTCTCTCTTCTCCTCTCCCTTTCTTTCTCGCTCTCTCTACTTTTTTCCTCTCTTTCCTTCCTTTTTCTATCTCTCTTCAATTCTTTCTGTCTCTTGTCCTTCCTCTTTATTTCTCTCTATCTCCCTGCTTTATTTTTGTCTCCACACCCCCCCTTTCACCCTCTCCTCCCTCTCTCTCCCTGTCCTCCGCTGCTGCATTTGACCCGTGCAGGGCTGACTTTTGCTCAGCTCACCCAGAAGAAGCGAGGGAGGTTTGGCTGGTTCTCTCAGTCCACAGAAACACAGGGTAAAGCTTCGGACGCCCATCGCTCCACTCCTCTCTGTCTGTCTCTGTCTGTCTGTC
>JACM01050560.1:0-23946 GCA_000787095.1 Periophthalmodon schlosseri | reverse complement strand
GTAAGTGACAGTAAGTAACTTTTCACTTTTTAAACATATGGTTCAATATTTGTCTCAGTATAAGAAACATTTGCTTTTGAATATCATTGTTTTATTTTTAATTCTAGCTAGACAGGACATCTTGGTGTTTCATTGTTCTTTTCCTATGCATCGTGTTATCTGTATATTCGTTTTTTGTTAACTTTTATGTGAAGCACTTTGGGTAACTGAAGTTGTTTTTAAATGTGCTGTATAAATAAACTTGAACTGCATACAATAAGGCCTCTTACACTGATTGTACTTAATAGCCTCTTATACTTGCACAATGCTGTATTTTATAGTTTTATGTCTTTTTATATCTTAACTCTATTCAAAGTCTGTGGGTAGATGGTAAATGGTAAATAGTCACATTTTTATATAATGCTTTTCCACTTTCAAGGCACTCAAGGAATCACTCACCCACTCATACAGGTGGGTTAAGTGTCTTGCCGAAGGACACAACAACAGCATTCATCTGTGGCAGTTGGAATCGCTCCTCCAACCTGTGGGCCAGTGGATCTGACCACTCTACCAATGATGTTTACGTCGAGAGCGGGATTCAAACCATCAACCTTCGGATCAGTTTTTTACATTTTTTTGGATTGCATATTTCTATTCTCTTGCTATTTGTGAACTGTGCAATGCAACACTGGAATTTCCCCATTGTGGGACAAATAAATATCATTTTATTTATGTATGTCTTTTGTTTTTTTCTGTTTTATTCAAGCCTCCGTGTTTCTTTTGATAGGAATGAAAAATATGTTTCTCTGATTGGCTAATCCGCCTGTCAATCACGCCCATCTGACCTGGAGAAGACCAGGCTGTGCATCTTTGTAAAGTATTGGGAATGTGTGTGTAGTCTTGTTGTTGTTCTCCATGAGAGTGGTGCCGTGTCCCAGCTGTGGAGGTACAGCTGGGCAGAGGAATGCTCTGAGGATGGGTTTACTTTGACTAAAAATGTGAACTATCTAAACAGCTCAGAATGACAGCAGCACATTAACCATAACAGGGTCAAGTCAGGTCACCAGGGCAACCCACAGATAACCTCCATAATAACAGGCTCCATAATAACAGGCCATTTGCTGCAATTAAAATGC
This sequence comes from Periophthalmodon schlosseri, assembly GCA_000787095.1. Classification (NCBI taxonomy): domain Eukaryota; kingdom Metazoa; phylum Chordata; class Actinopteri; order Gobiiformes; family Gobiidae; genus Periophthalmodon; species Periophthalmodon schlosseri. The sequence continues at coordinate 22,831 of JACM01050560.1, read as the reverse complement.
ACTTGTCTCATTAAGACTTGAATAACGAGTCTTTATCACTTGTAAAATACCTGGCTGTTAACTTTATACTTTCTGAGTTGTGTTTATGTCATACATAATATACATATACTGTGTATATAAACAGTCTTACGCTTCCACATAAGATGGAGGAGAATGATCTGTTTTTAATGGGTCATTCACTCATTTTGAAAATAAATAAATGGCAAAACCAGAAATCCACATGGACCATGTTGGACCTATTTATTTGGGTCAGGTTTTATATCCTGAAATGGTCATACTATTATTATAGCTAAAAAAATACATAAGCTAGTTGTGCGTGTCCCAAATGAATAACTAAAATGATTGAAAAACAGGTTGAGGTTTTTTTTTTTTCTTTCAACTTTTTTTTTTTTTTTTTTTTCAGGCACGGAATACGTTGAACTTTGTGTCAGAAAATACAGAGAAATGAACTATGAACCATAGAAAGCTACTTTGATAAGTCTGAAATAGCATCCATTATATTGGCACAGATTCTCTCCTCTCAGCAATGTCTTAATATCAATCTACTTTCCTATGAGCTGTTGGCCTGAAAACTTCACTTCAGTCCCATTTTAAACCTTGGTGCATAGCTGCAGCCATCCATATGTGTTTGGTGCATGGTGAAGTTAATGTACAGATAAATAGTTTAACCCATGATACACAATGAAAAGAACATGGCAGATGCTTTTTCCATTTTTATTAGAGCAACTTGAGAATTTCACAGTAATACAAAACATTTAGAAATTATTATAATAAAAAGCAGAAACATATTTTTATGGTAAATGAATGTCCTCATACCAACATATATTAGCCTATACATGTTTATTTTATTCCCCTTTCGTCAGATACCCCAGTTTTCACAAGTTTGCAACATGAAAACAAAAACTATATATACATTAGAGCTATTAATTTGCTCATGACTCCATCTTGTGGCAAGTTCTGGCTACATTTCATATTATGTCATGACAAATTGTTTTGTACCAGTCCCACATACTCCCTTTTCTGGATTTTTGAAAGGAAAGTTGAATATAACCAATTAACACCACTTCTACGCAAGTCTCTGGCAAATGTAACCATATATAAGTACTGTACATATTTATGTGATTGCTGTTTAACATTTAAAACATTATCTTATAATCCTCAACCCCAACAAAATACACAAAATGTTGCCCTTATAGTGGCAAAACATAATCAATAACAACCTCAATGACTGATCAATAGATTTGGTATTCATACAATGATACCACTGCAATTTTTTGGTCTTTCTTTCCAAGTAACAATACAGCAAAAAGTTGTACAAGTTTGGAGTGTTCAAACTTCTCCAACAGACTTGGAAGACCTTATATACATTTTACAATAGCTTGACACCATGTTGTTTATTTGCTTGAATGCATGGAACTAAATCGTTTTATTTTTCTTCAAGCTGGGTGAGAGTTCTCGACGATAGCCAAGTCTTTGAGATCACTAAGTTTCCTTGAAAATGAACTGAGCCTGGTGCTGAACGACCCTCGTTTCTGGCCGTGGTGCTCCTCTCCGCGGGCTTTCACACACGCACACAGCCCCTTGCACAGCCCACCTAACCTCCCTCTGAAATGGTGCCCAATGAAGCAGTAGAGTAGAGGGTTAATCGCCGAATTTGAGAACCCCAAGCAGAGAGTAATCGGGGTGAAATTATTAATGGTCCAATCCACCCAACATCCTTCCAACCATCCGTAAGCTTTGCCAACATCTAACATGGTAACACAATGAAAGGGAAACCAACATAGGAAAAATGCGATTACAACTGCGGCTACTGTCCATAAGACTCTTTGCAGTCCTCTTCCCTCAAGCGGTTTGTTATTACCGGACCTCGGGTGGGGGCAAGGGGTCGGCGGACGCTCAAATTTTCCGTTTTGATCTTTAGATTCCATGCATTTTTTCACGGACTGCGTTGTACTTTGCATTCTTACCAGGCCTGTGTCAGCGAGTAAGTGTCTCCCAATGACACAGTAGCAGCAGCAGATAACGATCAAAGGGAGGACGAAGCCTACTATTACCTTCATCCAGGCGAGAGTGAAGAACCAGGTATCGTTTGGGTACTTGATGCCGCATACTTCGATGTCAAACTCCGGGATAGCGTGGATGTCCCGCAGAGCTAGCGTCGGAGCGGAGCAGAGACAAGCCAAGACCCATACTAAAATGCAGGTGAATATTGCAATTTTGGGGTCGCGAGCACTTAGGGACCTCAAAGGGTGGACAATGGCTAGGTACCTGTCCATACTCATGCACATAATGAAGAAGATGGATGCGTAGAGGTTGAAATTTAGGAGCGCGCCGCATATTTTGCAAGTCACACGTCCAAAAGTCCAGTTGTAGTTTTGTGAATAGTATGCAGCCCATAGTGGTAGCGAAAGCAGGAATAGCAAATCGGCCACGCATAGGTTTACCATGAAAGTATTGGCGACACTTTTTGGTGTACTTGAATGAGCTAAAACGCTAATAGCTAAGACATTGCCGACAGTGCCAAATATGCTAATAATGCTAAATATTGTAGGGATGAGTGTAGACATGTCAATACGGGTCCATTCTTCACCACATGAGGGCACATGAGAGGCCATAGTTGTGCTTGGCAACGCTGTAGAGTTGAAGAAGTCATTTGAGTTTTCCATGATGACAAATGATGTAAACGTCTCTAGATCCCAAGTTCAGGCCTAGGAAATTAAAAAAAAAAGAAAAAAGAAAAACATTTGAAATGAGTTCACCTTTTAAGGAGACTAGTACTTCATTTTGAGTGTTTGGTCTCATGGTTTTGTCAGCTGTCACAGATGATAACAAATCTAAGGAAAAATACATTACAACATTCAGTGTTCAGGTTGTACTAGAACACATGGTGACAGCAGACACACTCCCATATGTGGAGCACACCTCAGTCTATCTCCATAAATTCAATGTGTCTCTTTACATTAGGCAAGCAATGTGAAAAGTGTCAAGATTCATTGCTCATGCTCTATAAATACTTGTTCTCTAAACCAATTAAAAGTAAACAAAGCAGCTAACTATTTTCTTTGAGTTTTAGTGATTTAAATAAATATCATGGCTGACAATTATTCTGATTTGACAAAGCTTCTTGAGTAAGAGGTGAGAGCTGATTAAAACTAGATCCAGGTAATTATTGTTGTGCAACTTTTAGCCAAAAATAGACCAAAATAATGTTGTTGTTTTTTTTTCCATTTTGGTTATGTTTATTCCTTTTTCTTAGAGGGCTTGCACCGCCACAAATATGACTGGGCTGGAACAAATCAGTTGTTGTTCCTTTGGCTATAATATACCACACTATGGCATAAAACATATCTATCTCCATGGAGAATGTTCCAAAGTAGGGTTTAACTTTCTAATAGAATCGTGCAGATGATGTGCCACCTCCAGAAAGTTACATATTGAACCTTTAAATCTACCTTTAAATAAATCAGCTTTTTTCCTAATTGGATTTCTGAGTTTTTCCTTGCGGTGGAGGAGGGTTCACGGACAGGGGATGCTCTGGGACAGTGATGCATTTGCTTGCTTCCTATGAATGTTGGGCAGTCTACTTATGTTTGACTGACCAATGACTGTTTCATGTTGGTTAAATCAGCAATTTTCTGAAGCCCTGTACGGCGACTGTTGTTGTGATTTTGGGCTATACCAAAAATAGATCAAATTGATTAGTAAAGGTTCAGTTTAAGTAGTAGACCTCAGACTCCACTGAATTTAGTAATGAGGAGCATCAAACAACAAATGTACGCTAACATTAGACAAACATTATCAAATCATAATCTAATCCAACACATAGGCAAGGTAAGGACTACAGCACGAATCAAGTACAGTTTATGACACTGTGCTTGTTCCACAGTGAAGCAGTCGCCAAATATGTGGATTATGTGCAAGTAAATCTTGTAATCCCAGACAAATAGAGGACTAATCACAAGACTAAAGAGGAGCAGATGAAGCACAGCACCAAAGCAGAGGCCAGACCAACCTTAGGCGATAATGGTCAGATCTCGTCTCATTAGCCACTGAGTTTAAAAGCCTTCTGAAAGAAAACCCGGAGCAGTGACTTTGCTTTCAATTGTGTTTCATGATGTGGTTCCTCATTGATGTGTTTATAACTGTTCAGCTGTTAGAATTTCTGCACCTTTGTTTTATATTTGTAGACTTATAGGCACACTATGTAACGTTTATGGTGGAGGGTGCATACTTGTCTCCAGGGACATGTTATTGCTTTGCCTGGAATGTTCCACAGTACGGCATTAAACTTATCTTTCTCCATGGAGACAAGCAGGTGATGCCACGAGGTCAAGTTACAGGTCAGATCTGTGAAAAGGTAACCCACTCACAGTAAGAATGGATGTTTTTAAGGTACTTTAGATTTGGAAAATGCCTTTAATAAAACACATGCAGGATAGACCATTTAATGCCATACGGTGGAATATTCCAGGCAAAGAAATAAAATCTCTATAGAGACAAGCTTAGAGGTAGTGTACCTGATAATGCACGAACAAAAAGTCAAGTCAGGATAACTACAAAAACTCAAGTTAGTTTAAAATGCCTCATGTTTTACAGAAACGATATAGGCAGTGCTTACACCTAATGAATTTTAAAATCATAAATCAGATTTCAAAGTGTTATCCTCAAGAAATGTTAAGATAAAAAGTTAAGTTAGTCCAGACATGTTTCATCCCACCCAATATAAACTCAAAAACAACTGTAAAAAGTGCATTAAAAGTTTTACCTGCAGTTGCTTGACAGTTCTTAGTCCTTTTGGCTGTAGTCCATATCTTGACAATTGCTCTTCTCTAAAGTTGTAAGTAGTTTGCTATCCCAGACCGGAGCACGCGATGCCTCCCTCTCTCTCTGTGTGCAAATAGGGAGGGTATGTGCGTGAAATCCTGGAGACTATGAGAAACCAGATGAGTTTGGGGGTCTTATAGCTCCCCAGAGTCTAACAGTGATTGCACAACAGGGAAGCAATGCATACGTCACACCATTATTACACAGGGCTGGACTGGACCTTGTGTGAGTGTGTGAGTGGACATGGGGCAGCCTGAGGGAGCACAAACTGTTACTACACGTGGTGTTACATTTCACACAGACGTAACATTAGACTAATATGCTAAAGGACAAGGTATTCTAGGAAAACTGTGTCACTGACTGAACACAGTTTAGTCAAGAAGAGTGCAATCTAAGATCTAAGGGAATAATCCAGAGTACTGTTTGTGTCAGTCCCAAGAGTGGATAAATGGAAGAGTCTAAGTGTAAAATCTAGCCAATGTGTGTTGCAACTAATCATTATTTTGCCAATCAATTAGCCAGGCATTTATTTATTAGTTGTTTTTTTTTTTTTTGGGGGGGGGGGGGGTTTACGCTGTGAAAGGCCTGCAAATGCAACAGAAGCTAAAATGATGCTGTTCCATTCTGAAGCCACTGCTTGTCTGTCACAGTGCAAGAAGGTCCTGGGGCTGATTCCCAGACAGGGATGTTGTCATGTTCCCCTCGTGTCTGTGTAGGTTTCCTTCATGAGCTCCAGTTTCCCCTGCCTCTAAAAACATGTTGGATGGCCCACAGTGACGACGTGCACAGCAGATCTTTGTTTGGGTTGAAAGAAGAGCTCTTCTATCAGTTCTAACCCAAATGCTACTCTTAACCAACTTAAACATGGAAATGGTACCAGAAGTGAAGTAGCCAACAGCAACAGCACTCCAGACAGTGGCTGCAGTCAGACCCTCTTGGGGGTGAACGCTGTTGTTTCATTTCTGTAATACAAATAGACCACCAAACATGTCCAGTTTAGGCTCAAGCACTTGTCAACAAACTTAAAGGTTGGCAGTTCAAACCTCACTTTGACCAGTGCATACTGTTGTTGTGTCCTTAGACAAGACACTTGACCCACCTTGGTGTTGGTCAAACATGTGGGGAATGGCACACTTGCTTTTGCCAGTCTACCCCAGGGCAGCTGTGGCAATACACAAGTATTTTAACTTTAATGGTAGTAGTAGTAGTAGTAGTAGTAGTAGTAGTAGTAGTAGTATTGGTAGCAGTAGCAGGTTTCCCATCTTCAACACTGCTAGTTTTTTCTCCATCTAAATGAACAGTACAGCTGACTCCCTTTTCACATCCTCTCACCTGTTCTTAATGAAGCGACACAGGGTACCACACTGCTCCCTGTCTGTCGCGTCTGAGACCGCTGACCCCTCCAAAACTCGTCTGTTAATTAGTTGCGCATCATGGTCAACGTTAGACTTTTTCCCCACTTTGCGGTCAAGATAAGCCATGGGAAATATTTACAATACTGCCTCAACGGAAGTCCCAAGCACCACCAGCACAGCTCCAAGGGCCGGGGGAGGCACAGCTAAAACATGAGATGAATCAGGAGGAGCTAGGGTGTAGGAGGCTGCAGGGAGTGAACGAGGAAGATGAGAAGGAGACGAGGAAAGGAGAAAAAGCAGAGATTCCCTTGAGTGGTTTTTCATTAAGAGCCTCTGGTGCTAGTTAATGAGGGCTGTGTGAGCACCATTACACCACAGCAGCTTTGATCAGTGCAGTCGACTCAAACAGAATGTGTCTGTGCTATACTGTTGAGAGGAGTTCTGCTGCAGGCCTTTTACAGGATTAGATTAATGCAAAAATATGGTGTTGCCAAAATGTCCAACTCAATTTAAGAATAACGCTTGATGCAGATTTTGATATCGTAATCATAACAGTATTTTGTAGACAATAATGTAATTTTCGCCATGTGGTCTCATACTAGTTCTAAAATAGCTAAAGATCATTGTAAAACTAAACTTTCAAATAAGTGACATAATTTCGTCCTCAAACAACACAATATCTCAACTTATCATGTAAAAAAAATACAAACCGTTTAGTTTTCACCTCTGAATGCATGTGATTGTCTTTAGTATGGGCACTGTATCATATGCATATCTTGTACATTACATTGCACTGGACTGCAAACGCTTTTTCACAACCATAAAACATTACAAATAAACAGGGCATTTTGTTTTAAATGTATACTTAATTTTAGTCTGTCTTGAATTCACATATGATTCACTGTTGCATATTTCTTATTGTCAAATCCATACGCAACCTCTTTAATCTTATTCAGACTCACACACTGGCCCCTCCTTCCTTTGTTTACATGCATGTTCACACTACATCTCATTGAACATCTCTCGGACTGTGACGTTTGTCTAATGGCTGTGAAAATGCAGCCTCCGTGAATGATAAATGGACGTTGTATGTTTTGAAACTAGAAGGTGAGTTAGTGTCTCAAGCAGGATATGAAAAATCTGGAATGTCACTAAAATGAAAAAAAAATCCTTAACAGAATACAATGTTCTCCTCGGTCGGTGGCATGTGGGGTATGCACAGTTGTTGCTCTCCCACACACAAGCATTGAACACAAAATCCGCTAGCTAATCGTCATGACAACTCAAATCGGGTATTTATGGAGTCAGACTTGCCTAAATCAATAAAATAAATAAAATAATAATTTAAAAAACTTGCTTCTCACTGTATTACTGTATCGAAACCTCATGTCTACTTTGACCACATGTTGAGAAAAGATATTTATCATTTACACTGAATTATGAGCTGGCAGGATTTAGTGAGTTCCAGATTAAAGAATTGCACAATTAATTTGATTTATATGATCTTAAATTATTTCTTCTTTGCTCTGCCAAAACTTTGATGGTCATGTCGATTCACATTCTTTAGTTTGTAATAGACTGATGCAACATTATACAACTTTCCAAAATAGAGCAGTGGTTTTCAAATAGTGGAACAAGAAAAACATGAAAATATGTTAAAAAAAATAATAATAATAACTTAACATTGGACTATTATCAAAGATGAGTAGAGGAGCCAAACATTTCACTCAGTGAACTGTTACTTGAAAATAATATTACTCAACTAAAAAGTAGTCCAAGAAATTACTCAAGAGGAAATTGGAAGAGCAACTTCCCGAAGATAATGTCTGATTAATGGATTTGGATAAAGATTACATAAAAATACGGAGTCGTTTCCAAACACCTTTACCCCAATTTAAGTAAGTATTTTACAGTGTAACAGTACTCCCACTTGAGTAAAAGTTTTGGTTACTCTTTCCACTGTGAGTGTGTACAAGGGACAAAAGCTGTTGTATCATGTTGATGATGTAAATGATTGAATGTGTTTTTTGCACCACTCTTTCAGATATGATTTAGTTTAATTATAATTTTTGTGCTCTGTCCTTTGAAAATATCATATGTATTGCATTATTTATTGTTTTCCAATTAAATACATTTCAAATTAAGAATAACATGTTAGGTCCAAGCAGTTACTACTATAGTTACTCTTACTTGAGAAGTAGCTTCGCCAATTCTTTTAAATTATTATTAACTGAGCAGCCTGATTTTTGTATCCATGAAATTGTGTAATGTGATTTAGAAGTATAACATTACTCTTACTTGAGTCCACCTTTTCCCTATCCACCTGTTTCTGCTTTGGACCTGTTCATCATATTAATAAGTCACAATTTCTACTCATTTCCTTATTATTAAAAAAAAAAAAAAAAAATTGCAAGTTGGTCTGGTATAAAATTACATTCACTATTGTTTAAAGATATTTGATTACTGTGACATGATGATGCATTGGTCCTAATTAAAATGTTTTCCTTATCTAATCTCCTAATCCCTAGTACCACTGAAAGCAAAAATGTGATTGAGTAACTCCTTCATTTTTCATGGCTTATAATGTAATGATTCAGTGTCAGTATTGTTTCTCTTGGTAGGACGTCCACTGCAGAACCATCAGAAAAAGAGAGGGAGGAAGGGAAGGCGTGAGAGAGACATGGAGGGAGAGAAGAGAGAGGGGCTGTGGGAGTGTGAATCTGTGTGAGTTCTGATTATACAAACTCTAAACACAGACGTGATAAGGAGAGCACAGGAGGAGAGGGCGTCAAACTTTCACTCAAATTAAAGTCTTTTTAGCGTTACTATACCACTATTCACACAAGTTGTATGAAATTGGCAACTTCATGAAGCATTACTAATCCTGCATTTGCGCACACAGACACACACATTTTTTTTTTTCCCTTTTTACTGTAACCAAAACATGACCCTATAGCTAAACAAACCATGATACAAAGTTTTTTCTTCTGATATATGTTCAGATTACAGATAAACAATATTATTTTTGCAAAATGACGATCAAATAACAAGATCTGTACAGTTACGCAATGTCACTTTTCTGAAAGAGGATCCTCCATCTGCTTGTCTCCGTGGAGATGTTATTGCTTTGACTAAAAAGTTCTACAATATTAAACCTCCCTCCCCATGGAGACAAGTAAGTGATGCCACCAGGCCAAGTTACAGGTCAGATCTGTGGAGTTGCAAGCTACAGAGTGCATGTTTTACAAAGTAACTTGACACTTAACTGTAACTAAATAAATACTAGTTAAATAATTTCAAGCCCCACTGTGGAACATTCCAGGTGTAACTGAGTGGGGATATTTTTTTAACCTTAGCATTATTGAAATATTTAACCAAATGCATGCAGATAAGTCCATTGAAAAAGAGACACAACATTCCATTTGTTAGTCTTAATTTATTTGTTATCATTTTTCTTAGTTTAGGTTTTTAAATGGTCTGTGTTAAGATTTTGACCATTTTGAGTTCTTCACATTTGCAGAGGAAACACTTTCATATGTTGTTGTATCTGACTCCAAAACAAACCATGACAAGGACATGGTACTTGATAAGCACTTCTTTTATTTACAGTCATTTAAACTGGAACAAGGCAGCAGCGGCTTCTGGGCTGGTCTAATTGGGCTCATGCTGGGCTTCACATTCACACTGACTTCATACCTGGCCATGAAACACATAACATACCATTACTCAAGATCTGTGGCTTAGGGACGCAACTACACCGGACCATCGGGACCACCAGCCCCACCTACAGTGACCACCAGGCGTTGCACTTGGGACCCATGGCACTACGGAGAAACTTGGGTTAGGACCAGTCAAATATTACTCATGTTAAATTATATAAACAATCATTCTCCACCAAGTGTAGCCAAACCAACCAGACCAACAGTGCTGAAGTACAAAGAGGTCAGAGGCACTTTTATATTTTGAGGTCAAGCGCCCCCTGATGGCGGGCGTTATGACCTGACCTGCTGATTCAAGGACACAAACTAACATAATGAGCTCAAGATATTTCCACAGCGCCAGTGGCTATTTTAAGACACTTTATGTCTGCAATTAATTGAGGAAGTTTCCATTGAACTTTGCAACATATTTGTATGGGAAGAGATGATAGCATGTTTACAGTCTGAGTCACATTATGTACAGCAATGACACGACATCCACACATATACAAAAGCAGTGTGTTTATTTGAAGTGTCCCCAAACACTTTTAATTTACTTACATAATGGTGTTTATATGTCCACTGATAAATGGGATGGGGTGAAGGGGGTGTCCTCATTTGCTTGACCCTGGGAAGATATCCACCACCAACCACCGCCATCCCAGAGTCTCCTGTGGAAAATCTGGTCCCGAGAGGGCAAAGGTCAAAGTTGAGGATTTGAACCCACACTTCCTCTGCGCAGGGCCGAAAAAAGCACCGTGACCGAACAGACGCGACCAGAGGTACTTTAGTTCTCATAACACATCCACAGTCACAGGCCTGCCCCATGTTAAATGATGTTAAATGTGTGAGAGCCCCCAGAGTACTAGAGGGTTCCCACTGCTTTAAAGAGGTGACATCATGACAGGGCAGGTTCTCAGAATAATAAATGTGTACAGGCAGTTGTTCTCAAACTCGGTTATTACGTTTATAAAGGAAGTGATGAGTGTCCATTTTTTAGTGATGGGACTTTCGGCTCTTTTATGGGATCCGAATCTTTTGGATCCGGTTATTTCAAAGAGCCATTCAAAAGACTGGTTCTTTTTATATTTATTTATATGACAGAAGCCAATGTGAGAACTCATTTTATCTACAAACTAATCACTGAGAGAAAGGATCAAGGCTCAGATTTGTTTAAAATGGTTCAAACTGAGAGAGGGAGTGTGTTTACCCTTTGAAATAATGAAAATCTAAATAAAACCTTGCACTGCAATAATAATCATTTAAAAACTAATTGTGATTATGATGCCAAATATGTTTTTTGCGCACAAAGCATAAAGCCCACTCTGCTCCTGTTCTGATTCTTGTGTTGACCATGTAAAAATCATATACAGTCTATGGTAAAAATGCAAAAAAGCTTCAAAGAAAAAGATTTGTTTTTTTAAAAAAATGAGATCTAATTCCAACCATTCACATTAAGGAACCATTCAAAAGAGCCGACTCTTAATTTAAACATTGATACATTTTTCTACTAGTTGATAATGTAAAAAATATTTTGCTCTTGGGATATATAAAAGTAATTCTGATTATAAAAGTGTCCTCATAAGATCATATTTAAGACTGCAGCTTCCTCACAGGGCCTTAGCTAAAACTGAACAGCACCCATTACACCTATTCACACACACACACACACACACACACACACACACTAAAACATGCTGAGTTTACATGTCTACTGAGGACATTACACTGGCTTACAATTCACTGCTTGCCTAAGTTTAACCTAAACCCCAATCTTAACCTATTTCAACCGATATCTTAACTAGTTAAAACCATGTTGTTGGTCTCATGATATTGTCATCATAAGGAAAGTAGGTCCCCTTAAATGGATTGATTGTGTACCCACTCACATATTCACATACCAGTGTGTACACAGTCACACACTTGAGGCAGTCAACCTGACAGATATCTCTTTAACTTCATATTATGTGGATTGAAAATACTCTAAGACTTACTCCCTTAAAGTACAAAACAAAACCTGCTGAAGTTTTGGGGGATTAAATGCAACAACAACCTCCAAAAATCAATACTAAACATGATGAAGTCAGATTCCTTCCTTACAGCTGTCCCAAATGATCCAAACTATAAAATATAAAACCAAAAATCATATACACCGACCTTAGAGTCCAGACACTAGTTAAGACGATGTTTAAACACACTCCACTACATTTCTCTAATATTATTATAATTACCGGCAGTTCATCGCTAAGGCTCCAGTTTTTCCAGGATACGTGTGAACCCTGCCTGGCTCTAGTTATCTCCACAGCTTGCAGTAATATGTGTAACATTGGCTCCAAATAAAAAGCCACAATATTTAATTTTCCGAACATGTTGTGAGAATGGACCTTTGCACGAATCCCCAGATGTCCTGCTTTCCCACTCTCGGTTCAATGATTCTATCTCTGTTTTAAAAGTTCCATGTAGACTTATTAACATTATTAAAGGGTAATGGGAGGGCAACACCGCAATGAGTCTCCCATTAAGAACATATGGCACGGTTAGAATAGCAAGCTGCCGAGTCCACAAACCTCACAACTAAAAACCAAGATACGTCAGTGTACCCCATGATCCCCATTTGAATTTAATAGTGATGTAGTTGTGTAAACGTCTTTCAAAAACACTGATACTGAAACATGGAATTACATAGGCCTGTATATAAAGAAATGAAATAATCTTATATGTTTGGCAGTTCAAATCTATTAAAAGTAGAGAAGCCTACACCACTGATGCTGAGATTCTTAATGTCAAATTCCTGTATTTCAAAACAACAAACTATACATTTTCACTTGATTTAGATTCATTTAGACTAGTACATCCATAATATATGGGTAGAGCAGCCAATATCGCTACTTCAAAAATATATATTACTCTTGCTCAATTCATTTAAAATGGTATTTGAGTATATAAACATGAACTTCCCCATATACCAACCTCATAATGTGCAACAACTTGTTTCATATTAGAGATACAGTATGTCAATATCCAGAGGTGGCATGTCACCTGCATGATTCCATGGGGAAAAAATGTTAAATCATACTTTATCCATGGAGATAGATGCAGTTTGTGCAATACAGTGGAGTATTATAGCCAAATGAACAACATTTCTATGGAAACAAGCAAGAGCAGGCCCTTCTCCAGGCCAAATAAGAGTCAGGTTTGTGGAAATGCAAGCCAGTTCACAATTGGTACAGAATATTTTCAGTGCAGTAAACAACAAAAATTAACAACCGTGCTTTTATTTTAGTTTATTTTTTTGCATAGTAGTTACTGTGGCTTTATGAATAAAACCTGCCACAACCCAGCCGCCAGCTCTCCAGAGACTTGACCCCAGCCCAAGTCCCCGCTGCACTCAGACCAGACCAGCACAAACTGTTCTTATATATCTGTATCTCCATGTAACAGGAAGTGGACAAACTAACTGACATCTCTCCTTCCATTGTATGTGTAGTACATACTTGGTCTCTAGGGCTGTGATCCTGGTCTGGTCTTGCAGAGTTTATGAGCTCCAGTTGTCTCAAGGGTCCCAAAGGAGCAGTTTAAAAAGATGTAAGGGATAGCCTGGTCATTCTGTGTACAAGCAGGAAGTAAGCAGAAACCAAATACTGACCAAATACTGCATAGGCCGTGCAATTGTAAAAAGCCATTTACACATTTATATAATACAGAGATGCCTCAGACATGTGTTCCTATTTCTGCAATGTCCATTAGACTGATGTATTTATCTTTACTGATAGTAATCTTCTTGTATTATCAGTATGACCTGTGGTATAGGATATTGGCCTGGAGGTAACTGTGTATTTGAAATGTTTCTTGTGGCTGTAGTCCAAGTACCAAAATGCAGGGTGTGGGCCCTAAAAGAGAATGGATAAAATACAAAGAGTGTATGCAACAATACCATCACCAGGTTAGAAAATTATTGTGCAAAATTCACAATTGTAATATACGTAATCTATTTTGCAAGAATAGAAACAACTGACACAGGCATGTCTCTAATTAAATTAATTATTTTCCCAAATTGTTTAAAAGGAATAGTAATTTTACTGTATTTAAACCTCTGACTTTGAAGAAAGGAATAAAAAATTGTCTAAAAAATCCTACTCTCATTCTTCTGGTATTTAGCAAATAGAAATCATTTTGGTAATCCTAACTGACCTAAAACAGGAAAGGTTTAGTCTGACTTCATGTCAGACAGTGAGCAAAAAAAAATGTATGTGTCTTTTTTATATAGTGTATGTAAACTTCTGGTTTCAACTGTAAATACTGACCCCAAAAATATTTGTTCTATCTGTCATGTATTGAACGATAAGTCGATATAGTAATTATGGTGACACGTCTATCTCCTGATTTAGTTCTGAATGTAGTCCCAGTGTTGTCCAAATGTATACGTCTGCACTAAAGTAAGAGTTTCAGTTGAACTTCCCAGTGAAATATGTTTTCATTAAGGTAAGCACAGGTTTTATTTTAACCCCCCCTCTCCACCTCCATAGTGCCTCTAGTGGTAGTCGTACTGACCACTTTTTTTTTTTTTTTTTTTACATCTATGTATGTTCTTAAAATAAATGGAAAAAGTAACCCGCTAATCTGGCACTAATTGGATGGTGCAGTATAATTGTGTATGCATATTATCATATTAACTTGTACAAAGAATTAGTGTTGTCACGATACTAAAATTTCAAACAAAACAAAATTTCAAAACTCAGGATAACTCTTAATGTATAATCAGCAACATAAAACACATTCTGTAAAATACTTAAATAACTCAACATGAATCTCATATAATGCTCATTTCTTTAATTGCACTTCAGCAGAACAAAGCTTTTCAGGCCTAAAACATCTCGCTGTTGTCCTCGTAGTCTTCTGAATACCTCAAGTTTTTGTTCCTGGGTTTGGTGGAAACAGCTGTCACGTTCTTCACTTTGGTTCTGGCCTTTCTTCTTTGCAGACACACATCCTCATAATCACAGAAATGGTCATATTCATCAGATGGGTCATTGTAGGTGGAGTCCATATAATCTGTCTTCTTATTTTTGTTCTTTTTCTTGTTCTTTCTGGTGGTGTTTGTAGCTGGGGTAGGAGGAGCTGAAGCCTGGATCTCCACCTCTTCGCTCTGCAATACCTGAGCCACACTGCTAGGTGTAGCTTCTGTCTCTGATAGTGTAGTGTTCTCCTCTGCTTCTTCCTTTGTGTATTTAGAGCAGGTGAACCAATCCTCTGGAACACCCTCATCCTCCTTCACTGGATCTTCGTCCTCCGGTGGATTGAGCGTTGTAGCTTCCAGTAACATCTCCCAAGTGTCCTGAACCTCATTTACCTCAATTGCTGGTATCTTCTGATCTTCACAAGTGGCAGTTTCGGGTTGGCAGGTTTGGGAGGTTGTGCAGCAGAGAACAATACTCGCATCTTCGGGTTGGATGACATCAGGCTGGGATGCCACAACCACACAGGTAGCTTGAGTTATTTCTGGTGTTGAGATGTCCACCATATCAGTCTCCTCAAGGCCTTTAACCTGCTCACTGTGCGGTCCTGCATCTTCATCCACTATTGGTTCAGAGCTGGTGGAGTCATCTTCAGCGTTGGTCAACTCACCTTCAGCCTGTGTTGCTGGCTCTGCATCTTCTCGTGGAATGACTGTAGCCTCTCCAGAAGTCTCCGGAGTGGCCTGGACCTCATTTAGTTGCATGGCTGATGTAGCCTGGTCTTTAAACTGGTTTTTCATTCTCCGGTAGGCTGCAAGTTTTTCCTCCCACGACATCTTCCGGCTCTCCTTTACCTGAACTGATGGTGTTTTCTGGTCTTGTTCACACACATCAGTTTGTGGTTGAGAGGTTTCAGCCACACAATCCCGAGTTTCCATTCCTTTATCCCGGGGCATTTCAAGTTCAGCTGCGGAATCTTCAGTGGAACGTTCTGGAGTCACGTCCTGGAGCGCTTGTGGAGAGTCCTCAACTTCCTTACCCTCATTCTTGTTCCTATTCTTTCTTTTTCTTCTCCTTTTCTTCTTGGTGATGTTCAAAAGGGGAACAGCTCTATCCCTTGCCTGTATCTCATCAGGTCGACGTGCTTCGATCACAATAACAGGTGCAACGTCAGGTTCCTCCAGTCTTGACTTGTCCTCAGTATTTTCCGTCTCCCGGAGGACATTTTCCGGCTCATCGTGGGGTTCTGAAACCTCACCTGAGGTAGTCCTGGTGCAATCATCTGATTTTTTTTCAGGTATCTCATCTTCAACCTGGGTTGATGGTTCTTCAGTCTCAAGTGAAATGACTTCTTTAACTTCACCAAAAGTCTCCTGGACCTTTTCTACCTCCTCTAGTGGGGTACACTTCTCCACAGTGATGGTGACAACGCTATAGTAGTGGTTGTCCCCAGTCAAACAGTCGGCTGCTGTGCCAAGTTCAATTTGAGTCACCTGGTGGTTGAGGTGAGTGATTCTTGGCTCCAGACTTGACATGTTGAACCTTTCTTCAATGTCAATATAGACACGAGGTGTTTCCCTCTCTTTCAGCAGTTTCAACAGGAGCTGCTCCCTTGACCTCCACTCCTGAACGGCCCTAGCAAACTCCTGCTGTTGCTGTTCATATCTGACTTTCCAGGATTGTTCTCTCTCCTGGAGGCTCAAATTCTCCTCAGCCCACTGCCTCTCCTGCTCTTGGACCTGCTCTGTGGTCAAACCCTGGTCTTCCTCAGCCTCAAAAGCCTTGGTGGAAATGCACATGTTTTGCTCCATTGTCCCTATTGTCTATTAAGGTTTATTGAAAGCAAATGCACCTGAATTTCAAACACTTAAAGTGAAGATCGTAAGCGTGTGCCTTGTCTGTCGACTGGCTTGGTATGATATGAAGCTGTGAACACTTGACATAGGGTCATAAATTTTGCCATAGAATGTGCTGTGATGTCATATAGTTTTAGAACAACTCAACAAGTGCTTGTCATGGTTACCAGCCCAGGCGACTATTGCTAGGATACAAGTTGCATTCCATATTTGAGGTAAGCCTTGTTACTTTGAACTTTATTGTAAATTGTTATTCTTTTTCAACATTTATTCTTTTCTTCTTTTTTTTTTTATAATAACAATCTTTGTTTGTCCCACACACTAGTTTTCATTTTCGTATCATTATGTGTCTCTGTAGTGGAAAATACTATGGAATCTGTCTAAAAACTACAAATCAGGATGTGGCAAATATATGTCAAAATGCCTGTCCCTCCCAGGCCTATTAAGCAGACGGAGCAAGAATGGATAAAGAAGTTCTCAGGTCACCTGTGTCAGGCGCACATCTGAACTAGCACTGCCAATTGATCGCTACTGTATTCACCATTACAATTACACATTTTCTGTGACTTAGTAATATATTGGAGTTATAGCAATCAAATAAATTAACAACAATAGCAGTCTGAGTCTCACTATTTAATCTTAAGTATACCACAAATTTACCATTTTATGATGGAGAGTCTACCACCTGACACCGAGAGATGTTATTTCTTTGCCTGGAATGTTTCGTATATTTATCTTAAATTTCATTATAGGTATTTTTATTGTTGAGACAAGCAGATGTTAGTGGACCCTCTACCAGAAAACTTACATAGTGCACCTTTAATAAAAATAAACTCTAATGTTCAAAAATAAATCTCTGTAGGTAACATTGTTCTGGATTATGACAAATAGATCAGTAATAGTATAATCTGTATCCGGTAGTTCTTTAAAAGCATGATCAATGCAAAGACACAACATAAACTTGTGAAAATATAGATTTATTTTCCGAGTCGATCAATCCACAATTTACTTTTTTTCTGATCCACAAACCGAAACCAGTCTTGCAGTAATTACCAGCATATGCGCAGCAATTTCAGCTTCACACAAACAATGGGCTAAATTATAATAAATATGAATGCTGTAACTGAGAGCATCTCTGTTAAGTGACACAGAATTTCCATCTCCCATCTGTGAATGAAAAACACTGGTGGGAGGACCAACTTTCCATGTTTCCAGTAAATTATGCAGATTAGCAAACTAGATTTTAACGCACGTCTGCTACAAACATATGTCCATGGACCCGTACTGTACAAATATAAACAGTGAGAAATGATTTGGAAATGACTATGATAATTTGCTCTCAAAACTAAAAAACATGATAATTTAAGCAGATGCAGTAGTAAATTCAGAATATGTTCAGTTTTTCAATCAAAAATGAATTAAATATTATTGTGGTTCAGTGAGATGGAAAGTTTTGCCATAAAAGAAATTTGATTGAATTGAATCTTGATAACATTTTATGATGATGAGTCTAGATTAAAATAGTCCTTAATTTCTTTTTTTAGATTATAATCTAGGGTAGAACCTGGTTTGTTTTTTTCAGGCTTTGTCTTTTGTTTAAACAAGATTTTGTCTTTATTGAATCTGTATATGTGCTGAAATTGTTTTTGTTCATTTTAAAATGTAAATGAAAATTTCCATGAGTTTCTTCAGTGGAAATTTGAAAATTGGAAGCAAGAAATTGAAAGAAAGCAAGAAAATCAAGCACAAAAAGAAATTTCAACTGATGATTGTAAAGAAGCCAGAGATAATGACTACAGTTACTTTTTGATTGCAAGCCATAACAAAAATATGATTGAAATACTGTTGCATTAAATCTTAGTAACATCTACATAAATATTTACTTTGAATTGAACTATGCAAACAATAGTCTTTACAATAGTATCCAAACTGTTCATGTAGGACAGTGTCTGAGTTTGAATGGGAAATGTGGCAGTGCTGTTTGTTGTATTGTGGTCCTCAGCTTCTGGTTGTGTACAGGTCTGCGTCCTCAGGGCTTGACTGTCCAAAGTCCATAAGAGCCGGGTCTGCTCTGAAGCCAGCGCCCTCTGGAGAGAAGAAAGGCAAACACAACAACAGTTTAGATAAACAAGAAATGTGCTGCTGCAATGTACTGTACTGTTGTCATGTTAAAACTCAATTGATGTACATCAAACACATTGAAGGAAATGTCAATGTGTCCTATTTAAGTAATTTTTTTCAGTACCAGCAAAAATCACTATTCAGTTTTGATACTTATTTTGGTTTTGATTAGTATAGATTAGTATGTCAGTATTGATTTTTTGACAACCTTACCCTATACTATTTAAAGGAGATTTGGACAGGTAAATGTGTATTGATAATAAGTAATTTAGGATCAATTTAGGATTTAGGAAAAAGGATTTCCTTTTAGATATTACGTTGGAATAGATTATACAATTGAGGCAGGAATACTTTGTGATTATGTGAGTGTAGTTTATGACATATCATAAAACACAGCCTTTAATCAAACAATTTAACTCATTCACATACACAAATCATATTAGTGATTACAATGTCAGGTTATGAGTATGTACCTTTGCTAATCTCAGGTGCAGGTTCGTCTGTAGCAGTAGGGGTTTGGGCTGTGGTCTCGTCTGTTGATGTTTCTTCAGATGGAGGAGGTTCTGAAGATACTGCAGGTTCAACTAACTCTGGTTCAACTACTGTCTCTGTGGATATGAATAAAGATTTAGCTATAGTGATAAGAAGATTATTTTTAAGGTTCAATTATTCATAGGAATTGATCTGAGAAAGCACAGAAAACATATTGTGTTCTTGAGAAAATATGCAGTGTGCACTATGCAACCTTCTTGTCTCCAGAGAAATGTTATTGCTTTGTCTGGAATGTTCCACGTATAATATAAAATGTATCCATCTTGCATTTATCCAATTACATTTATTGCTAAAGGCAAACTTATATAATAAGCATTCTTATGTGAGAGAGGTCGCCTTCCACAGACCTGACATGTAACTTGGCTTAGTGATGTCACCTGCTTGTGTCCATGGAAATAGATATAACTTTACAGGCAAAGCAATGTTATCTCCATAAAGACAAGCAGGTGGAAGACCTCCCTCCAGAAATGCTATAGTACATCTTTAAAACTAGTATTTGTTAACAACTATTTTCTAGCACAGCACATATTGATGCATGTAAATATGTAATGATTATAGCCAACATGGTTTGTACTATAATTTGGGTCACAGTTCCATCCTTTGTACCTTTGGCACTATCATCAGAAGGTTCTTCAGAAGAGGGCGGGGCTTCTGTGGCAGGAGGCTCAGGACATGACTCCACTACTGGTTCAAATGATTCTATGAATTAAAGAAACATTTTGTAAGTAAAACACATTAATATGATGACAGGGAAGCTCTCAGCAAGTTGTAATGTTTAATTCACAACTACCTATGCAAAAGTGTTGCATACACCATTATACATTTTCTGCCAGTGTACAGACATAATTTTCATCTGTTAAATCTCGGATTGGATAAAATTGTCTGAGCTTGGCAGTTTCTTCCTTATGGTCCTCATTCAACAAAATGTCTATGAAAATCTTTATGATTATCATTCTTTTTTAAACACAAATTGAAATATTGATAGAAGTGACATGAAAGTCAGGTAAGGTCAGGTAAGACTTTGAAACATATGCAAAATGAAAATATATTGGAACAAGAGGGAGATGTATTTAAAATATTTAGTTAGGCACTGTACCTTTGGGGATTTCTGCTGCAGGTTCCTCAGGAGGAAGAGGTGCTGTGACTGGAGCCTCCACAGCTGCAACAGCTAAGTCTGGTTCTTCCACTGTTTGGAAAATAAAGTTTAAAGTATTTTGGTGTAAAGCGTAAATCATTTTGTAGCTGCCCAAAGATGTTCGGTCATGAGTCGGAGATTTTGAAAGAGTTTAACACAAAGCTTATAGTAATAAGAATGTCAAGTCTTGCTAATTCAAACTTTATATAATACATTCTACCATTGTGCAAAAGTAACTAAAAGTATGTTTATCTAAGACACTGGAAAGAAGGAGGTATATAAATCATGTCAACCCTTTTCCTCTCTTCCTTTACAATTTTTATAGATATTCATTGTGTAGTGGAAAAACACAGAACCAAAACACATTGCCCAGTATTTTGGGGTATAATACTATTGTCCTACCATTACCTGTTTCCTGCAGTATATCAGTCACAGAGGCAGGGACTGAGGCTTCTTCTACAACAGCTGCAACTGGTTGCAATGTAGCCTCTGGTTCAGGCGATTTGACAACTAATTTTAACATAGACACACAATCAGATTAAAATGTGTAAAGTCACATGTGTGTGATTGTTAACAAGAGGACATTTTGTACATGGTTATGTAATAAGAAACAGTAAATACACGTGAAAAAACAGTGCCATCTTAAGGACAAAGCTCATAACTACACTCCTCCATATGCTGCTCATTTAATCTATTACTGTACTGTGGAAAATTTTGGCACAGGTAGGACAGTACTTATGTGAATTCAAGAATGAGTAAAAGTACTAAACAGGGGTATGATTGGGACGAAAAACTCGTAGTTGTGAGTGTTTGTGATTTTATAAAAATACAGCTACATCTAGCAATCAAACTCACTAATTTATCTACAAACAATTCCCCACTAACAAGTATTTACAAAACTATAATATAACATATTCTAATACAATATTTGATCTACTTGGATGTCTGTAGGTATGACATTTGCAAATTAGAGTAGCGTGGAACAGATATGTCTTGGTTGTCAGTAGTTTGAACTGATATTAGTGCTAAAGTAAACAACTGTAAACTGTTAAATTACTTAAAGCCCAGCACACTACAGGATTTTTCAGATTTTTCAGACACACCACAAGCTAAAAGTTGTGAGCGCACTTTGGTTGGCGGTTTCCTGTCTAGAGTAAAGCGACTTGCTTTGAGACTCTAAAATGTTCCAAAGATCAGAGCATTGCCCTTCTACTTTAGATGCAAGACAAAACTGTGTTATTATTTGTTGGATGCGGTGTAGTAGTTAAAATAAATGCTTTTAATGCACAGAAGGCTAAAAACACTGGAAGTAGAATTGTATTTACTGTAGCAGCAGCTTCACCCAGATCCGTGCAGCGTGAAGAACTACGCTTGCCTTTTTACTTTTTAAAGAACACTTCAAACTGGATTAACTGGATTAACATTATTTGCGGAGGACATACTCTATTAGATAATATGGATGAGAATGCTGCAGTTTAACTTTGAATGAATAATAAAAGGTGAATGGTGAATAATAAAGTCGCCTAATTATTTTTGCAGTTTCCGGAGTTTGTATTTTGTGCATCTGTGTCCATCACTCCCCTGATGCTCTGTTTTATTGGCTGGTGCAGTGACGGTGAGAAGCGCAGCGGCTTAAAAATCACATACAAGGATACAGTCACACCTCCCCAAAGTCAGGAAGAAGCAACTCGGGTCCTAAAACGGGCAAATTATCCTGTGGTGTGTGACGGCTTAAGATAGTTAAAAAATAACAGTGTATTAATTTGAATTAGGATTAATCCTTGTAATCCAGCCTGTACCTTTTGGCTCCTCTGCAGCTGGAGGTGTTGGGGGTGTGGTCTCCTCTGTGGAAGCCGTTTGTGGCTCTTCTGGAGGAGGCTCTGAAGAGGCTACAGGCTCAATAACTAGTGGCTCTGGTTCTGATAACGCCTCTGTAAAAGTGAAAATAGAGAAGCACCATCATGTGATCAGAGAGATACAATATAATATAAACACTTCATTTCTTAAAGGAACTGTACACTGTAACTTTAAAAGGTAAGATTGGGCATCATGTCACTGCTAACCACCCGGATTCATATTTGGTAAAATTGCTTCATAATAAGATGAAGACAGCGCATAACTTTGACCCAAAGAGCTGCTTTTACATACCCGAGCAAAAGGTTTACCTCTAGTAGATGAAAAAAGCGACTTCAGTCTCTTTTATTAAGGCGATTATAATAAAGATATTAGCACCTTGTCCATAATTCAATATTAGATTTAAGTTACCTGTGGGCTGCTCTGTTGATGGAGTAGGTGATTCCAAGATGGTTGCTATGTCCTCAACCGGAGCGACCTC
>KN482867.1:0-22558 GCA_000787095.1 Periophthalmodon schlosseri | reverse complement strand
CTCACCTGCGCAGACAGACCCAGGCTCACCTGCGCAGACAGACCCAAGCTCACCTGCCCAGACAGACCCAAGCTCACCTGCGCAGACGAACGTGTCAAACACTGGCTCTGCAGCGCCCATTCACACAAATATACATGATCTGAACGCTTTTTTGCCCAATTCCAAGGACTTTTACTGTCACAGTGGACTGTGTAGATCGGCCCGAGGTCGGCCGTGTTCACACCGCACTCCCCCCGCTCCAGAGTGTGAGTGGAGCCGCTCTGAGACCTCCTGTTTCAAGCGCCATGGGACTGGCCGTTTACTACAGCCCAGAGTGTGGCTGTTGCGTTCACAGCGGCCCGAGCACCGCACTCGGCGCATTACATCGACCTGACTAGATGCAGTGTGAAAACAACCTAAACGTTTCTCTACTATTTTTAATATCAACATTTTAATATCAGTTTGTACTGGTCAGAGTGGCCCTTGGCTCAGATTGGAAGCCACATCCACACGTTCATGTCAGTCTACCCCATGGCAGCTGTGGCTACAGTCGTAACTGGGAAGAGAAAGAACAACTGAAAATTGACATTTAGTATTTAGAAAGCACTGATAAATGCTTTAGTTTTTATTTGTTTCATTGTTGTGCACAGTAGCACCCAGCAGCCTCACTGTCAGCATCACTACTTCTCGTCCAATTGTGTCTGTGTGAGGTTTTTGCCGAGTCATGCTCAAATGAATAAATAATTAAAGATCAGACAGTGGACAGGGAGCTGCGGGTGGAAGTCACTGACAACATGTTAAACACTACACAACGCCACAAACTGAAGTATTCTACATCTAAAAATAACTGGGTAGTTTTTATTTTAATGAATTGGTTGAATAGGTTGTTTATTTTATGTTTTCCGATGTTAATAAAAGTGACTGTTAGCTTTGAGACACAGAGCACAGAGCCTATTGTACATGGGGCCAGAGGCACACTGCAAATTTTGTCTTAACAGAAATCCTCCATTTTTATTTCTCTTTCTTAAGCAAATGAAACTTTCAGCTTGGTCCAACTTAGTGACGAACTAGTGTTACCTCAGTGCTGCTGGTTTGTGTGGTTTCTGTGATTGTGATTGTTCAAAATCACTTTGTATTTTGGATATATGAACTTGTTTCTGTGTAGACCCCGCACACCTGACCTAGAATATTCCACAGTATGGCAATACACTTATCTGTATTTACTTACGGGATCTTTTATTGCTCAAAAGTACCTTGGTAAATGCGTTCATATACCGTCCCTCTCCACAGATCTAACTTGTGACTTGACGTAGTGCCGCCTGCTTGTCTCCATGGAGATAGGCATGTTTGTGGAGGATTATGGGAAAAGTAATAATATCTCCATACAATACTAAAATGTCAAACTTTTGGGTTTTTTTTAAGGAGACTCCCTCACACTGTGTCACTCTTGGTTCACTTTTATTAGTACAACGTTTTGCTCCCTCGGATACCTGAGGAAGGTCAGAGGGACCGAAACGTTGTACTAATAAAAGTAAACCAAGAGTGAGACAGTGTGCGCGGGTCTCCTTAAAAACTTTTTGGATATATGAAAAAAAAAATCAAACTTACGCAATGCAATGCCTTCCTTCGGTCAGGCTTCAATAATGCAGTTTTGCAGACTTCATAAACCTCGAAGACGCACTTCTGAGTGATCCGAGTGAATAAATGAATAAGTGTAACTGTGAAGAAGTGCACATCACATGGACTGATCTGTGAAAATGAGACGCAAAGCTCCTCCTCGTTTCTATGAATAGTCCAACATAGAGTGCGGTGGGTGTTCGAGGCTCTCCAGGTGAAGTGTGAATGTGTTTGCATACATGGATAGAGCCGTATACCTTTGCTGCTCCCGCTGTTTGTTGACAATAATTATTCAAGCCTCAAGGCCTCCAATTAAAGTGTCAACAAACTGTCATGGCAGACTTCACCGGGGGGAAACTCATGAGAACACAAGAAAGAGGAGCTAAAGTCTTCAACAGCACTGCAGCGCCTCGTTCAAAGATGGTTTCAAAGATTTCAGAAGGGTCCAACTGAGGAGTTATTCAAACCAATCTAGAGCTACGAAATGTAACAACCCACACCCACCGCCAAATCAGAACCTGGTAGAACTCAACTCACGTAAAGGTGCGCTACATAACTTTTCCAGGGACAGCGATATATCTCCATGGAGACAAGCACCTCAAAGCAAGAATCCATCGTTTTAATGTGTCTTTTTAGGAATCAATGGCGCTACTGAATACAGGAGGTGAACCTTGATACTATGATACAAAATGGATGACAAAGCAGATTTAAAAGTCCTGTTCGGCATCGCCTGGATTTGAAAAATTTTAGACACCTTAGCTTTCGTTTTACAAGTCGAGAAACTAAAGAAAACAAAAAAAACCCCTGAATGTTCTGATGTAAATAGTAAACGGTTACATTTTTATATAACGTTTTGCCACCTTCAAGACACTTAAAGCACTTTACTTCAATGAACCACTCACCCATTCACACACACATTCATACACCAGTGCACGCAGACACTGGGGGCAAGGAAGGTGTGTCTTAAGTGTCTTGCCCAAGGACACGACGACAGCATTCGTCTGTGGGGGTTGGAATTGCACCGCCAACCTGTGGGTCAGTGGATCTGACCGCTCTTGATATAAACATCACTGACAAACCTTGGACAAACGTTCTCCCAACTGAGCTACTGTCGCCCATGTATGTCTGGGTTTAACTTTCTATTTCCATGAAATCGCCTTAAGAAAGTTACACAGTGTTGCTTAAAGTCTAGATTCAAGTTTTGATAAAGTGTCTGTCTGGGTCATGAAGCTTTTCTGAATCAATACAAGTCCCTTTTAAACACAACTTACATTGAGTGCGTTTACATGCGTACGAGTATCCCGGTTATGATTGTTTTTGGGTTTTTTTTGAGTAGCGTGGTTTTGTGTTTGTCCATGTAAACTCAGCATCCTGATTTCAGTATCCTGGATAAGCCAATATATAAATAAAAAAAAACAAAAAACAAAATACTGTGCCATGTAAAAGCACTATCCCGATTTCTCACACTGGCGCTGAACTGAGCGTGTGCGAACTCAAGTAACAACACTGTAGGAGTAGCGACTTTCCCCGAACAACTCAAACTTCTACCAGAACTTTTAAAAATATTATTTTGTACCTATAAACACAATAGAAGCAGTCATTTCAATACAACCACCTTGTTACATCTTGATTTTCAAGTATATCTTGTTCCAGAAAAGTCTTAGTTAGCAAGTTTATCAAAATGTTTAGCTCTTTGCCATATCTGTGCCATGGTTGCCATAACGACCCCTCTAAATATCCAGGATAGTCTGATTGTCATATCCAGAGTTCTGTCGTAACCGGGATAAGGCTCATAACCCCGATACTCGTGCTCATGTAAACGTATGTGCTTTGTCTCTGGTGTTATTCTCAGCTTGGTCTGTCAGAGTGGCTCCTCTCGTGTCTGTTCCAGAGAGGATCTCTGTGACAGCTTTAATCACACTGTGTTCCATCTGTCCTCGGTCCATCAGGTTTTACTCCGCTCTCTCCTCACAGAGACAGAGACATTCACGACTTCGGCTGCTCAGTGAGACTTTTGAATTAAACTAATGAAAAAAAAAAGACTGCTACTAAAATACTACACGTGAGCTTTAGACTTAAACATAAACTGCATAATTGTTCTGGTGGGTGGTCCGTCACCTGTTTTCCTATACGGACATGTTATTGCTTTACCTAGAATGTCCCACAGTATGGCATTACACGTATCATATGTATATATTTACGGGATCTTTTATCGCTCAAAAATACCTCGGAAAATGCATTCTTACCGTGCCGCCTGTTGGTTTCCATGGAGATAGACGTGTTTGTGGAGGATTATGGGAAAAGTAATAACATCTCCATGACAGCAAGCAGCAGCGCCTCCCAGGACTCCATACTCGATACAGATTCCGATACCGCAATGATAATAAAGCACATGACTCCTGAATTAGACAATAGAATGTGATTTTCAATATTAAATGGTAGAACTTTCTTTTATATTTCCACGTGGCCTTATATGTGTGTAATCCCTCGGTCGTCAGTAGGTTCCATCCCTCAGTCGTCCAGTAGGTTCCATAGTGGTCCACAGGCGTATACTAGTCTTTGTGGTCTTAAACTTGTTCTGATACATCTCAAGATCATTCTAAATCTATTCAGGATGAGTTCATTTGATTAGTTCTTGTCCTTTAAATGCAGACACTTATCTCCAAGTTCCTCTCTGATGAAGCTGCTATTTCCATTTGATCGTGTTTGTATTGTATAATCCCTCACACCTCTGTAGAACACAAGTGTAAATGAAGCTAATATGAGCCTATGAGCCCAAAGGAGTCTGTGGGAGGAGCACAGCCATAAAAACCTGATTACAAGTGCGAGAAGAAAAACACTCCAGTCTGTGCAGATAATACAGGAGTTAAACAGTCTCCGGTAACTGTTTATAGAGCGGCTGATATAAGTGTATAGTTATAGGGTTTAAACAAGCTAATGGGAGACTAGACTGACAAACTAAAGTCATAATGAAGAGGAGATGAGATTCAGTATATAGAACATGCGTTAACGGTATTTGTGTAGAAGAGCGTAGACTTGTTGACACGTAGATGTTCAAAGACAAGACAATGACAGCCATTTTTGAACAGGAATGGGGGCTTAGACATGATTTATCTTCTATTTATAACTCCATCCTCAGACCTAAATCAAATTTTTCTAATAGGCGTGAGACCTCCCATTAGGGGCCTGAACCATTATGCAAACTATGACTCAGGCACAGTTCACACTTAATGTAGTGCGATAGACCTAACCAACAAACAGAAACTGTAAACAAGTAGGTGTTTTTAGTTTCAGTGTAGTTAGCTCCTCCCCTCAGATAGAGCTAAGGCAGTGTCCAGCAGCAACCTGACCACAACTGAATAAGTGGCTTGGGCGATCAGCAAAACGTCTTCACTCAAACTTTTGTCCAGTTGATGGATTTGAATTCTGTCAACTGGAACCCCTCGGGACCCCAATCTGCCGTTCATCTCCATCTCAAAGCCACTAACCACTACTTTGAAGATAGTGAGGTACAGATCTTAGCCAAAGAAAAGAAACGGTTTGAGAGGGGAGTTAAAGAAGCAATTTTTGTTAGGAAACACAATCCATCTTTGAACAGGAATGGGGGCCTTAGACATCATATCTATCTCCTATTTATAAGTCCATCCTCAGACCTAAATCTAAACAAGGAAAACAGCATGGCTAGCCAGTATGCTAAGTATGCTAACTATAGGTGTAAGATCAACTATTAGGGGCCTGAATGATTATGCTAAATATGACTCAGGCACAGTTCACACTTAATGTAGTTCGACAGACCTAGCCAACAAACTGAAACTGTAAACAAATAGGTGTTTTTAGTTTCAGCGTAGTTAGCTCCTCCCTTCAGATAGATATAAGGCAGTGTCCAGCAATTGGACCAGAACTGAAATACACCGTGATTTCATGCTGTCTCAAAATCCTCTGCAGCTTTTCAGACATATTAGCTGTGTAAGGAATAGTTACGCCATTTCTTCTAGGTTCGGATTCTGTGTTGTCCTGTTTTTTGGCTCTCTTAGATCTATTGAAGGCCCATTTTGGGTATCTACCAGCAGAGAGGGCTTTCCGCACACGTTGTCCTTCCCTTCAGATAGATATAAGGCAGTGTCCACCTGCAATCTGACCGGAACTGAAGAAGCAGTTGACAGAATTGAATTTTTCTTTTACTATGTTAAGATATAGTCGCTATGTTGTATAGTTGTATTCTCTTCAGTTGTGATCCTTTGCTCCCTTGAAGTAAATATCCAATAGACTCGCAGCCACTTGAGGGACTATTTTCTTTGAATTATTGACAGTTTTAAGACATAAACTTCTTCTGAATACGCTCTGCGAGTCATTTGGTACTGAAAAAAGAGAGGGTGTGTATTGTACATCTGCTGCTAATGATATATGCATGTATCCAGACCACAAGGGTTGAGAGGGAACAGAATTAGTGAAATTAAGTGTACAAGATTGGCCCTGTGAAATTCAATCTGCTCGCAGCCCAAGTCGTTTTGTAAAGTTGACGATGCTTGGAACTTGTGACAGTCCAATTAAGGTCATTTGCATAACTCAGGCTTAAATTATTGTCTTCAGCTGGAGCGTAAAATGGTGGGGAGAGCCAGAGAGAGTCAGAGCGCGCTAGTGAATCAGGACCATGGACGGCGATCAACAAACGCACACAGTTTGTCATATAGACTTTGCATACGTCCAGCGTTTGGCTGTATAGGTGTTGCATGGCATATTTGACTCATGTTAAAGCAGACATATCGTGCTTGTCTGCTCTACAGTTATAAACTATGACACCCGTGGATCATTAGGTTATAATTTGCACATTTTAAATTGCAATATTCATCGAAAACAACTTAGTAAAAAGAACAAGCCCATTGACTTCCGTGTTAGAAAACTGCGGTGCCCAATGGGAGCTGACATTGCAGTAAACGTCATCGTAACAAAGAGCCGTGTAGCTGTTAGCACCTTGTAGCAGATTGTTTTTTTCATTTGTACCAAAATGACTACGTAACCTGCCCAATCCTACCGATTACGAAAATAAAATTGTAGGACGTACAGAGCAGTGGGCGTGTACCAATGGCGGTGAAAACGGGGTTGATTGGCGATATGGCGTCTTGAAAATAAGCGATTAGAGATTGCTCAAACATGCACGAATCACTCCAAATACATCTTCGGGTGAGTAAATGGAACTGTAACATGGTTAAAAGCTCTGAATAGTTGATTTTGCAGAATAGTTCTGCTTTAACCTCCTAGGACCTGGCGTCCTCGTATGTGGACAACACATTTTGGGTTGTCTAGGCCAAAATACAATTTTTTTTCTCTGCAAGATCCTGGTGTCCACATATGAGGTTGTTAAACTGCCACTTAAAGGTGACAGAAGAGTTTAACACATTATAGTTTAGATTCAAGATGGACTTTGTTAAAGGCTCATGTCTCCTGCACCTGTTAGCAGCACTTCAAGTGAGCCTCATTGTTCCAAGAGGCACAATTGTTGTTTCTCATTTTGTTTTTACTCAGGAAAAATGTTTGTGTTCAGGCACTTAATAAATAGTTTTTGCAAATCATTATTCAAATGCGATTTTATTTTGTTCACTCAAAATCATTAAAAAGTAGAAAAAATATCCTCATATGCGGACATCATTTTTTTCATAATGTAAAAAGATAATTCTTTATTTTTACATTTTCATCAGGTCCCAATCAGCCCGAATAACAAAGAGCAATTGATAAAGCCATGCAAGAGCTCGGGTCTTTGGAGGTTAAGGCTTTTCTTATTTGTCAGAACTGCAGGTCTGTAGTAATAAGTTTTGTATTTTCAAGAGTTTCTTTGAGTACTTATATCATTTATCTTCTGTAATGTAAAGGGGCAACGTAATTTAAATTTTTTTACACGTTATTGTTATTGCTTTGATTGGAATGTTCCACAGTATGGCATTAACCATATCTACCTTGCTTTAATTCAGTTACTAGTGTTTTTATTGCTAAATGCAGTATGTGTACAATATTGGCTGGTGCAGAACAGGACCATGGGAAGCAAAGAACATTTTTACGATACATACTTTGCATATGTTCCCTTGGTCGTGTTGGGATCACATAGCGCATTTCGACTCCAGTTCCCGCGCCACCTGCTTGTCTCCGTGGAGATCGATTATTTTAATACCATTCTGAGGAACATTCCAGCCAAAGCAATAACATCTCCTTCATGACAACCTCCACCAGAAAAGTTCCACAGTGTACTTTAATGCGTAGATTGTGTATGGGCAGAATGTGTACAGTTTTTGACAACACGACAAATATTACTGCGTGAAAGTATAATCGTTTCCTCCGTTCTCTCGTAACTATAATATATTGCGTTATGTGTTCTTGGGGAAAGACACTTTACCCAGAGGTGTCTTTTCAGCGTGAGACGGATTAGAAAGCTACGCTCATATAAAATCCAATCCTTCTTATTAGTTTTGTTTCCACTTTGTAATATCTGAAAATACACTTCTCTTTCTTGTTTTGGTTAAAATCCCTCTAATCTAAAGTACTATATCTCCTTGGGGGTCTAAGGACAGGGGGCGCTGTGGGACACTTCTCCATTTGCTTGTTTTCTGTTGATTAATCTGCTTGTCTGTTATTGACCAATGTTTCGTTGCTGATTTTCTAACTTTCTGTTGGTTAAATCAATGATCTTGTTCAGCTCTAAGAGGCGACTGCTGTTGTCATTTTGGGCTTTACAAAATTAAATTGAATTGAAATTGAATATATCGACTTATCGCTCAGTACATGACAGATGGAACAATACTTTTTGGGGGTCAATATTGACAACTTTTTGTCCGGCTGACAGATTTTACTTTTTGTTTTTACTATGGATCAGACCTGGACGACTGAGGGATTACGCAGACATTTATAGTAGTACTTTTTTTTTGTGCTAGTGGGAACATTTTGGTTATTTTTCTGTACTACGAAGAGATTTGAGCTGTAGACGTTTGAATTATGAGCTTCTACGACTCGTTACAGATACAAACCAACTACTTAAGTGTTGTGTTCTGTTATGTAGAGCAAAAGAAAAATACAATCCTATTGTTTACAGTTTCTGTTTCACAATAGGGCTAGCCAGAATGCTAATAGTTGTAAAATCACTCATTAGGGGCTTGAATGACTATGCTCAGTATGACTCAGGCACAGTGCACACTTGGGGTACACAATAGAATAGGGGCTTGAATGACTATGCTCAGTATGACTCAGGCACAGTGCACACTTGGGGTAGCACAATAGACCTAGCCTTCAAACAGAAACTGTAAACAATAGCTGTTTTCAGTTTCAATGTCGTTAGCTCCTCCCTTCAGACAGATATAAGGCAGTGTCCACCAGTGAACTGACCAGAACTGAAGAAGTGGCTTGGATGAACAGCGAAACATCTTCACTCAAACAACTTTTTGTCCAGTTGACAGATTTGAATGTTTCTTTTACTATAGATCAGACCTGTACGACTGAGGGATTACACAGATATGTTCTGTTATGTATTTAATGCAGTTCATGTTTTGTTTACAATATTGTGCATTTACAATAATTTTTGGGAATAATTCTGCTTTATGGTCTGGTTTCAATATCATCATTTACCGTCTATACTTATTTCAATATATCGCACTTCAAAATTTCAGTGCAGTTTGCTCCTCCCTTAGATATAAGGAACTGAAGCGGTTTGGATGAGCAGCCAAGTGTCTCCACTTCTACAACTTTTTGTCCAGTTTTTATAGAGATTTTATATTTTCTTTTACTATGGATCAGACCTGAACGACTGAGGGATCACACAGACCACTTCAAAATGTGTTATCGTGACAGGCCTACTCCTGTTTGCGTACTGTTTTCAGTCAATTCACTTTGTGTCGCGCATATCTCACTTCTATTCGTTTATAATAATACAACCTTAACTGTTTAACCAATCTTTAAAGCTTGCCTGCTCTGGTCTCTGCAGGCTGCGGTAAAACGCCCCATTAGCCAGTATGAAGGGCCTCCTCTCTCTTTCGCCCCAGACTTCTGCAGTTAGCATTCGTACATTTTTTAGCCTCTTTGCCTGAGGCGTGTGCGTACTTTTGGGTCTTATGTCACAGACCTACAGCAGAAAGAGCAGTGAGTAAAGGAACTGTCAGGGAGAGGGAGGAGGAGCGGTTCTATAGTAAGAATATATCAAAATTACATACGTTTGTCTTTATGGTTAATGCGTTTTAGAGTCTGGAGCAGTGGATAAAAGGGCTGCCAGTCCAATCAAAATCACAATTTGAAAGGACACAATTAGCAAGTCACAAACAGTTTTTGCAGTACCATAATAGTCATGCTAGCTAGCTCACTGTGCCTCAAAGCTAACACTCACTTTTATTAAAATCAGAAAACATAAAATAACCTATTCAAACTTAAAAGAAATTAAAATAAAGTCTACCCAGTTATTTTTATATCTATGTAGAATACTTCAGTTTGTGGCGTTATTTTAATATCCATTATGTCTCAAAATTAGCATTAGCGTTAGCATTGAGACACGAACAAGTGACCTCTGGTGGCGTATTTATTTTATTTCTGTAGTTTTTAACATGATGTCAGTGACATCCACCCGCAGTTCCCTGTCCACCGTCTGATCTGATCATTTTAACGTGACTCGGCAAAAACCTCATAGAAATTAAAGTGGACAGGAAGTAGCGACGCTAACAGTGACGTTGCCGGGCGTTGTTGTGCACACAGCCAATTACTTCCACAAACAATGAAATCCCCTGTTTTATTCTGCATAAAAAACTCTAACCTTGCAGTTTAGCTCTGTACAAACATGTCCCTTAACGTGACTCCTGTTTTAGTTTGTTCATATTTCAGAATCGTATCATCAAAACATAAATTACAAGTCTAATCACAATCCCAATTCTTGTCAGAAAAATCACAATCAGAAATTTTTGCCAAATCGTTCAGCTCCATCGGGGAACTAACTAACTACTACTATCATTCTGTCAGTGTAACCGTGGAAATAGACATGTATTAGCAATGAAAGGCAAAACAAATGACAAATCAAAATGGAAAATACAGCAAAATAATCCTAACCCAATACTGGCCTATGTGTCACAATGTGTGGTATTAACTTTTTATATTGTTTTATTTTTGTTTTTAAATACTTTTTGTCTTATACACACACACACACACACTATTAAAGAGCCTTGACCTGAGTGCATTCATGACTCGTAATAAAGTCAAATGAGTTTTACCCCAGTCAGTGGTGGGAGAAGTATTCAATTTTGTTAAGTAAAAGTACAGATACCGGAGCAAAGTAAAAGTATCACATGAAAATATCTACTTAAGTAAAAGTATTAAAGTACCTGTTTAAAGAGTAAAAAGTTAAAGTATTTCACATAGATTTTGAGGTCTTATAAAGCTATTTTGTGCTGAATTTTGTTCAGCAGAAAGTTGACTTTTTTTTTTCTTTCTAGCTGTTTTTATTTGTATATTTTTGTTTGCTCAAACTATGAACGTGTTAAAAAAAAACAAAAACCTCAGACTTTTCAGCAGGTCTCAGACAATAATAAAAATACTTTTACTTTTCAATCCAGTTCAAAAATGTAGTGGAGTAGAAAGTACAGATACCTGCTCTCAAATGAAGGTAAAAGTAAAGAGTATCCACAAATTTACTTAAGTCAAGACACCTATTTTTTATTGTCACTACTTTTACTTTGTTAGGTTCCACCATTGACCCCAGTAGGTGTAATGTAAAAAAGTAAAAAAAAGAGGCCAATGCGTGCTGTCGTCTTCCAGTCATAAAGTTTTAGTTTTTTTCATTTCCATTACATTTTATTTATGTATTTATTTGTTCGCGGATGCTGATGCTAGCTGTTAGCATTACTGTGTCTGGAAACTCCACTCTTGTCTCTCAAAGTTGTGAAAAAACGCTTATAACTGCATCATGGCGAATAATAGAATGGTAAGAATGAGTTAGGATAGTGAGGAATAACTTTGGACCACTGCAAACTGTTTTAAAATGAAGTAGTTCAGTTTTAAAACAGTAAAAACAGTTAGAGCACCTTTAAGTACAGTACGAGCTCACAGTTCTGCTCGTGTCCGTGCGGTAGAACGCGTTGTGTAGATGTGGACGCTATAGTCTCACACAGTATCACTTATTCATGGGTGGAGTGCACACTCTGTTTCACCTCTGCACAGCCCACAGAACAGCCTCCCTTTGGGCCACTGCTCTGATCAATGTACCAGTCCTCGCACTGCATCAAGTCCTGGTCGTTGGGGGAGTGAAAATACTGCAGAGGAGATGCAACCGGGACAACAGCAAATCTATTTCACATGTTTAAATAGAAAAAAAAAACATTTTAAAGACACTTTCAGACACCAAAATATGTCTTAGCGTTTCTTAGTATTTCTTCAGGTTGCGTAAGAGGCTTCAGTAAGTTTCCACATGCTCTTTATTAACTTAAAGGTGGAGTATGTACGTTTGGAGGTGGCACATCCGTGGAAACAGAAACTTAAAACCATACTTCGGAACATTCTTCAGGGAGAAAGATTAGTCTGCTGGGTGGGGGTCTGCTGATCCGAAGTTTGGCGGTTTGAATCTCGCTCTCGACATAAACGTCATTGGCTGAGCGGTTGACAGATCCATTGACCCACAGGTTGGCGGTTCGATTCCAGCTCCCACAGATGAATGCACTTGTTGCGTCCTCGGGCAAGACACTTAACCCACCTCGCCCCCAGTGTCTGCGTACACCGGTGCGTGAACGGGTGAGCGGTTCCGTGATGCTTTGAGGGCCTTAAAGGTGGAAAAGTGCTATGCATAAAAATGTGAAAAAAGTCTTATGTCGTACTACGGAATATTATAGCCGAACGAACAACATTTCCACGGAAACAAGTAGACGTTCGCCCTCCTCTAGGCCAAATCAGTCAGGTTTGCGGAGATGGAAGCCCGCTCAGAGTAAGGACGCAAGTATTTCAGTGCAATGAAACGACTAAAACGAAAAACAAACACGCTTTTATTTTTATGTTCAGCTAAAAAAGTTACATACTGTAGCTTGAACTGATGTAAAGGCTACGGGAACTTTTTTTCACTGTGAAACTTTGTGAACTTTGTATTTTCTAAAGTTATGTTTCCAATTTTCTAGCCTACAGTAATCAGTGTAAAATGCTAGGAATGCACATTTAATCAGATTTAGTATCAGGCTACATCATAATAAAACTCAAGAGGGTGAAAGTGTTCTGAGGCTGCTGTAACACACTTACTCTCATTATAAAAACGAAACTCATGAACATTAAACACGCCTGGACTTTTATAATAACAGCTCTAAGTAAAATACATGAGTCTGATGGAGCACACTCGCTCGCTCTATAATCCTTTGCATTTCTCATTCACTCTACAAACTGTACTTCTGTCACAGTTGCCCTGGGGCAGACTGACTCAAGTGTGGCTGCTAATCTTCTCAGAATCCCATGCGTTTCAGAACATGTAACACCAAAGCAGTTAGTTTTGTTGTTTTTTTTTACATAACGAGGTAGTTGTTACTTGCCTTATTGCAGTTTTTAAATGTACTAATTGCGTGTGTTCGTTCAAATTGTAGTTTTGATTAGACTGAGATAAATCTTACTGCTCTAGGGAAGTGGTTTTCCGCTTAATGGTAGAATATTTAGGCGCGTTCCGACAGGGAGTGATCTTGGTTGCGCTTCTGACTCCAATTCACTTTACATCGAAAACTTGTCACCCCTCGTCATTTTGGTCTTAAATTGTTTGTATTAACCCTCCTTGTTTTTATTTTGCTACTTTGTGCAAGATATGAACAGCATTAGCAACAGGTTTGATTGACAGCGTTGCTAAGCACCCGCACCCCGCTAAACCAGCAGTGTGGGGCCGGAGGGGGGTATTATCCACAGCCTCGCTCCGGATTGGCTCTTTGGTTGCTATGATACTCATGGTCAGAATTCCAAATATGGAACTCTGCTCCAAATTCGCCCCTGTAACTGCTCTACCCTCGACGAGCTTCATTTGACCGGAGCCGAACGCTGCGGGTGACGTCACACTCGCTCAGTCCACTTCTTTATACCGTCTATGATACAGAGAGACCCAGTGAGAGCACGTAGACTCTTTTTTTCATGGGCGCCCTGTTCAAAATACAGAAAAATATAAACAAAAAACAAACAAAACAAATATGTATATAAGTCCATTTAAAACATTAAAAACAGGAGCATGTGTGAGTATAAAAGTTTGTTACCAGATTATTAAATTGCATTTGTGGCACCCAAGAATCCAATTTTGCTTGTCCTTGAAATATATTCCGTTTTTGTATGTAGATTAGAATATTTTGAATAGAAGATATAACATAATGAATACACAAAACTGCACCACAATCTTTAATATGTCGTAAATGTAGAACCATCCTTTCATAAGCAAATTTAAATCAATATTTTCACAGCCAGGTCAGACCTTAGACGTGACACAGACTTCCCAGAATGCCTCGGGGTCATCTCTATATAACCGAAGCTAGCGGCTGAAGGATGTCGGCCATCTTAAGAGTTATTATAAACTGACTGAGCGCGTGCCAGGACAACACAAGCACTGACTTCTATAGAGACAGATCCCCAGCCAAAATCCCAACATTACATCTGTACTTGGCACTATTTACACAGAGAGGGCTGCCAGACTTTTAGACCTCCGAGACCAATGCTATTCATATCTCATACTGATTAGTGATAATGCATTTGGGTTTGAATCCAACAGGGCCATTATTATTTAATTATGTGCACAAAAATAAATGGTCACATACGGTCACATTTTTATATAACGCTTTTCTACCTTCAAGTCACTCAAAGCACTTTACATCAAACCACTCACCCATTCACGCACACATTCATACACCAGTGTACGCAGACGCTTGGGGCGAGGTGGGTTAAGTGTCTTGCCCGAGGACACAATGGTAGCATTTATTTGTGGGAGCTGGAATCGCACCGCCAACTTGTGTGTCAGTGGATTGGGCCGCTCAACCAGTGATGTTTATGTCGAGAGCGAACTAGACCTTTGGATCAGTGGACGAATACTCAACCAGACACTGTGGGTGAGGTGGGTTAAGTGTCTTGCTTGAGGACACAACGACATTTACGGCATTTATTTGGGGAATACTGAACTGTAATGCTTTGAGTTTCCAAAAATAATAATTGCATCAAACCCAAACTTGGATAAAATGAGAGGTCATGTTGTTAAAGGTGCATGATGTGCACCTCCTTTTCTCCATGGTGATTTTGTTGCTTTGCATGGAATTTTCCATAGTATGGCAAATATACGGAAGCCCTGAGTAGCAAGTGAAAAAAATAAAAAATAAAATTCAAAAGGCGCAACATCTGGGCTCCATTTTTATTTATTTTTATTCCCTCTGATGTGAGCTTGCAGCAGTTTTTTGCACACAAAAAAAATCTTGCTTTTTGCACCAAACACCACAATCTTGTCTTTTCATAAGTTTTATTTTGTCTGTGAATAGTGAGGGGGATGTATGAATCAACACTTACACAATCACACACGGTATAGGTTGGAGTGTAAACATTTTTGGGAGCTGTTAGTGCAAAAAATCACAACGCTCACATCGAAGGGAAAAATAAAACTTAGAAAATGAAGCCCAACTGATGTGCCTTTTTTTTTTTTTTCTTTCACTTACCGCTCAGGGCTTCCGTACATTAAACTTACTTCTCTCCATGAAAAAAAAACGGAAATGCGACCAGGCCAAGTTACAGGTCAGATCTGTGGACAAGCAAACCTACTTGAATAAACGTGAATAATCAAGTTTAATGCCATATTGTGAAACATTCCAGACAAAGCGTTAACATCTCCATGCAGACAAACAAGTGGCAGACCCTCGACCAGAAAAGTTACAGTTAGTTAGTGCATCTTTTTAATTAAGCCTATTCATGATTGTTAAACCAACATTGCACCTTTTAAGTAGTTTTAACTTAAAAGTTAAAACTACTTAACTTCTAATACCACATCACAACTGTTGCTAACACTACTCATGTACCACTTAGATAATTCTAGTGTAGTTGCAAATGTGAACCTCTATTGACCTTCTGTTTCCTGTATAAACCCTCCTCCCTCATCTGCCTTGTGTTTGTACAGAAATGGCTTGTTTGTTTGTCCAACGCTCCAGCAGCCAGAGAGACCCAATTGTAACTGTATAGGTTTTTAAATGTCAATATCATTTGCACCTCGGCTCCGGACACATTATTAGCCCGCACGCCTGGGATCTGCTCGGTCTGATTCGAATGTTTTCTGTTACTGTGGGAAACCAATTAGAATGTTTGCCGCCAGTGCACCCAATTATTTCATCATTGTATTGTTAGCGGGCACATTACTGGAATCGCCTAGAAACCGTGTCGCCGTAGCTCGCCGTGTGTGAGGCTAATCAGTGCTAGCGTGAGCCGAATAGCCCAAACATTACGACCACTCGCAGGTGAAGGGAACAGGAATAGGTTAATTGTCGACCAACCAGGCTATTCTTATGGTAATAATATATGTAGCTCAGTTGCGTGTGTGAATGGTGAGCGGTTCCTTGATGTAAAGCGCGTTGAGTGTCTTGAAGGTGGAAAAGCGCTGTATAAAAATGTGACCAGTTATCATAATTTTCCGGCAAACGCTAGTGTTTCTCCCTGATAGCTAAGTTCATGTTAGGTCTGAGCGATATGAGGAAAATATGTAATTGTAATTTTTCTGACAAGCATGGTGATTTATGTTTTAATAATAGGATTCTGTTCAAAGGTCACATGTTAAACACATCCAGAGGAATTGACAAAAAGACTGAAAAATACACTGCCAAACTAACACAAGAATTAAATTTCAGAACATGTTCGTAGAGACCTAAAATGCAGGGTTAGCAGAATAAGACAGGATGGGTTGTGGAAGAAATTATCGTGATTCACATCAAGGAACCGCTCCCCCATTCGCACACACACTCATACACCGAGATGAATTAAGTGTCTTGCCCAAGGACACGACGACCACGTCCATCTGTGGGAGCTGGGATCGCACCGCCAACTTTTGCGGCAGTTTATGTAACCGCTCGACCAACGACGTTCATGTCGAGAGCAGACAAACGCTCTGCCACCTGAGCCGCCGTCGCCTCATCTGACATATTGAACACTTTTATATAAAATCCCAGATCTTGCCGTCCTTTCAGTATTTTCATTGCGTAAAATACCTGGCTGTAGCTCGGGCCTGTCCCCTCTGAGCTCACCCAAATGAAGAGGATTTTCATGGCTGTCGGGGGACTTATCATGGCTGATCCGCTGTCTTCCCCTCCCCTCGGGCCTGTAAAGAGAAGACATTTGTAATGAATCAGCGTGTACCCAAGTGGACTGCAATCTGTGTCCATTTCTATCTGCCCACTGCTCCGCGGCTTTTATGTGAGACCCAGGGGAGCTCCGGGATAGACCCTCTTCTATAGCACAAGGGGGGCTAAGCCTTTTATAACCTGATATCAGAAGGGACAAGAAATACAATCAGCAAAGGTCAAAGGCAAATGATGTATGGTGCTGGTTCCAAGCGTAGATAAATAAACATAGAGGCTTGTGTGTGTGCGTGTGGAAGGGCATCTGAGTTACAGTAGCACATGAAGGAGCGGTTTTCTTGTTCCCGTGTTCATCTTGCCGATGTGCTCTTAAGCGTTAGGCAAGACACTTCACCTAGGTGGGAAATGTATATCGAAAATTTGATAATGTCTGCGTAATCCCTCAGTCGTCCAGGTCTGATCCACAGTAACAGCCAAAAGTAAAATCTGTCAACTGGACAAAAAGTTGTAGGGGTGAAGATGCTTCGCTGCTCATTCAAGCTGTTTCTTCAGTTCTGGTCAGATTACTACAACTTTTTGTCCAGTTGACAGATTTTACTTTTGGCTTTTTCTATAAAACTGGATAATATTGCAATTTTTGTTTTGGATTTATATAGAATTCTACATAACATAGATGCCAAATGGAATGAATTTGTTCCGATCCAATAAGTTTTGAAAGTGGCTCAGTGGTTAGACCAGAGGCCCCCCAACCTGAAGGTCAGAGGATCGATTCCTGCTCGGACCTTCACCCGCATTCCCTAGTATGCATGATGTTTAAGTGAAAGTTGGTGGTGGTGGCACAGATTGGCAGCCTCTCTTCTGTCAGTCTGCCCCAGGTCAGGTGTGGCTACAATATTCGCTTACCACCACCGAATATGGAGTGAATGAATAATGCACTGTAAAGCTCTTTGGGTGTCTCGAAAGGCGCTGTATGAACCCAGTGCATTATGAATTCCTATGTTTCGTGTTTGAGATGGTTTGGATGGGGGAGGGGCCGACATTATATGAGTGGAAGGATTCTGAGGTTAGAAGTTTTATACACATGTCTGCTTGTTTTTTAATGTTTTATATGGACTTATATACCTATTTGTTTAGTTTAGTTTTTTTTGTATTGTATTTTGAACAGGGCCCCATGAAAAAGAGAGTCTTAAGTGCTCTCATTGGGTTCCCCTGTATTGGTGGTTTTCAGACATATGACGATGAGCCAGATTTTCCTATTGATGACATTGTACTTTGCCATGAAATATTCAAAAGATAAACGCACACGTTTTGGATCTGATCATTTCTGTTAGTGACTAGACCATAAACTGTGTATATAAATGGACATAGCTAACCTGCTAGCTGCCGCGTTCCAAATAGGAAGTGATCATGGGCTGCGCTTCCGGCTCCATCGACTCAGGCTCCAATTCACTTCATTTTGGTCTTAAAATATTCATATTAACCCACTCTACATGATCCTGGGGTTTTTATTTCGCTATTGTGTCTGTAAATCATATGAACATTAATAACAGGCAAACCTTCTTTCCCTGAGGTCGCTCCTGCTGCTGTTAGCAACAAGATTGATTGACAGCGTTGCTAAGCGCTGCTAAACCAACTGTGTGGGTGGGAAGGGCATTACCTTCATCAGCCTCACTCCGGATTGGCTCTTTGGTTGCTATGATACTCGCAGTCGGAATTCCAAATATGGAACTCGGCTCCAAATTTGCCCCATAACCGCTCTAGCCTCGACGAGCTTCATTTGACTGGAGCCGAACACTACGGGTGACGTCACACTCACTTAGTCCACTTCTTTACACAGTCTATGGACTAGACCCAAGAACTCACTGTATTACGACAGAAATTTGAATTTTAACAATACACATTTTAGCTGCCCCCATTTGTATTAAATATTATCGGCCTATAAAATGTTGTGATGTCGTCTGAAACGCAGCAATAAATAAAGATAAAAGAAAGAAAGGAAGTACCGCTAAACAG
This sequence comes from Periophthalmodon schlosseri, assembly GCA_000787095.1. Taxonomy (NCBI): domain Eukaryota; kingdom Metazoa; phylum Chordata; class Actinopteri; order Gobiiformes; family Gobiidae; genus Periophthalmodon; species Periophthalmodon schlosseri. The sequence goes on along the minus strand of KN482867.1, from coordinate 3,671 downwards.
CAAGTCCAGAAGTAACCAAACACAATGCAATATAGGAGGGCCTGAAGTTACTTTGTGCGAGAGAAAAAACTCCCGAGGAGCGTCTGCGGCAGATTATTCACTTGACACTGAAAGAGCGGAGCGTGTCAGATATGGAGTGCACCTTGTCTGTCAATATTATGGGAGTTTATAATGGTGCATTTTGTCTGACAGCTGAACAAATGTATTTTGCCTCCGCTTATGTACGGGGCTGTCACTTTTGTCGCCCCCTGTCTCTTTGTGATCCCTGTTCAGATTACACTTTCAGACCTGGAAAATGGAAAATACGTTGTTTTGTTTGATGTGTCATATTTACTTTACTCCACAATGAAAAGCAAAGACAAATAGCTGGAAATGTACAAGACGGGCAAATGGTTTCGCGTCCATCAGTATCTACTCCGAGCAGGGCTACAGCCAGAGGAGGAGTAACTTTTTGAAGAAATTGTACTTTCCAGAGTACTTTTCTAGCAGCATACTTTTACTCCTACTCGAGTCATCTTTATTGAAGTAACAGTACTCCTACTCGAGTAAAAGTTTTGGTCTACAGGTGACAAAAACTTTATGTTGAGAAATATGAAATGATTTGAACGTTTGTGTTTCTTGCATCGCTCCTTCAGATATGACAGTCGCTCAGATCGGCGAGTGTTTGTTCGCCCAGCTGAAGGTTGGCGGTTCAAATCCCGCTTTTGACCTAAACATCATTGGTTGAGCGGTCAGACCCACTGACCCACAGGTTGGCGGTGCAGTCACAGCTCCCACAGATGAATGCTGTTGCTTTGTCCTTGGGCAAGACACTTAACCAACCTCACCCCCAGTGGTTCCTTGAAGTCTCCTTTTTGTGTCTATAAATCAAATGTTACGTCCCAACAGTTATTTGAGTAGTGCTTTTCCCAAATACTTTTTTTTTTACTCTTACTTGAGTAAATTCTTGGACCACTACTTTGTACGTTTACGTGAGTAATATTATTTTGAAGTGACGTTACTCTTACTTGACTCTCTGGCTACTCTACCGACCTCTGGTGAAGGCGTCTCAAGAGTGATAAACAGAAACATAGACTGACAGATTCGCTTGGGTGTGAACTTTAATAGGCCAACCTTGGATGGGAGCAATTTGCCAATATTTAATTAACTGTAATGTGATCAATCAGAGCGTTAAAAGATGGGGCTGTTTGGGAGGCGGCGCGTTGCCAGATCTGCGCAGCCTATAGCTCATTTAGGCCGGGGGAACGCTGAGAGGAGAGGCAGTAATCAAGACCAGCCGGGCGTTTTGGGTGTCACATGGATTGTAGTAAATTGCACTAAAGGCAGCTGTGGGCTGTAATCATGGAGAGTTGTTTTTTTTGAAATGCCACTACAAAATCAACTCTCTAAAAAAGGTAAAATTGCTTGAATGAAGTGCTATTTTAACTTGAGTACATTTGAACAACTTTAGAAATGCCAGATATTTGAAAAAAAAAAGAAGTGTAGTGGAAGGATACAGGGCTTAGAGCAGCAAATTCGGACTGTCAACCTTCGCATCACTCGACAAACGCTCTACGAACTGAGCCACTGTCGCCCATAATATCAAAATATCAGTACTAACTGAGATATCGAAAAGCATCGATTTTCATGCAAAAATATTGATACTTAAAATGCTGTTTGTTTTTTTTAATACAATGTTAATCAAGCTTCTAAATACATTGCTAATAGTTGACTTTATCTATTTACACATATATTGTATTTTCAGATCAAGCTTAGTGGAGTTTCAGTGCATTTAATACTGTTGTGGAATTTCTACACGCAAAACAACTAAAGAATAAAATGAACTGAGAAGTTGTCTTGAATCAAAGAGTCTGATTTATTGATGCCATTGTGCCACAGTTGTGTCCCTGACGGAGCGGCGTCTCACCCTCAGCTGTGTCAGTGTCAGCGCATACAGCATATTTACACCACACAGATAAGAAATGCATGAACCAGAAAACCAGTTTAGACCCGTTAAAGGAGCGAGAGGCCAAAACACTGGGATAAACAGTTTGTCTTTGACTGTACTGGATCTCGAGGTCGAATGGATAAGATATAATTGAACTAAGTGTTACGAAACTGGGACTAAGAGGTCTGCAGGACCCGTCTCATACACCAGCCGATATGACAAAGTACAAATTAGATAAAACACTGTAAGCAAAGTTTTCCGTAACAATTAATTGGTATGAGATTGAAATTGCAAAAAAAAAACAAAAACAAAAGACTGGTATCGCGCATCACAAAATGGAGAGTAAAGATGAGATTTAGGGATGTTTTGCAGTGAACTCGGACATGTAAACAACAGGGTTAGGTGATGACAGTTGAAAAAAAAACACGTGTATTTTATTCTATTTTCTTTCCGTTAATGAAATCCATGATGTCGTCTTTTTAGATAATCTCATGTTTTCTTCTTTAAAACCAAAACAGCTTGTTTATTACCTTGACATGAAGTCGGATCACGCTTCTGAGGAAGGAGACAGGTGCTCACCGCAACACGTCAAGGTAAAAAACAAACAAACTGAATTATCTATTTTCTTTCACACACACGCGCGCACGTATATCGTAGCCACGGCTGCCTCGAACCACCGCCAACGTTCACACGCACAGCGCATTCGAACCAGTGTCTTACCTAAGGACACAACAACGGTTTTACCACTGGCGCCCCACTGTGACACCTGATTTTCCCAGCGGTCTCCCGTCCAAGTGCTAACCATACACCCACGGAAGCTACTATTCAGGCACTTTCCTGACAAGCCGTAAACAGCACTTCACCAAACACCATCTATAATGTTTAAAGCACTCCAGACCATATATTTACCCAGCCTATTGAGGTCAGCCACGGTTTGCTGTGCTCGAGTTCACCCAAATGAAAACCGCATCTTTTCTCATCTACCTCGCCCACCAAAAAACAACAAATTGCACATCAAAAAGTCAAGCTTCGCGTCCTGTATTATCTGTCTGGGACCTTTGCTGCACTCTGCCAATCGCAAAGCTCTTAACCCTCTTGGCGATGATGGACAGAACTTGAGTTAAGTGAAAATAAAGAGTAAATTGATGGCATGTTTTTAGTCCAACTTCAATTTTCTCCTTGACCTTTCATACTCGTACAAAAGCAACAGCCCTCCTTCGTTCTTTCAAGCCAGAACTCCATCTGAGCTGAAATTAAAACCCTCTTGCGTAATAATTTATATATGAGTTGGCTAATAAAACAGAACTGATTAAATTAACTTGGTAATTGGATTGCTGTGTGCGCATTACAATAAAGCACGATTGGTTATAATGAAATTGTCCAGCTGAGATTTAGCTTGGGCTCGTCTTCGCCGGAGAAGGGTTGACGGGTTTAGTGCGGTTGCGTTGACAGGCGAAGAATTAGAAACTTGAGCAATGCGAGGACGCTGTGGAGAGCGAGACGGGAACGCTGTTTTATGGGAGGGAGGGCGAAGCGCGGAGATAAAAGCCAGAAAGAACCAACAAAATATGGAGTGACTTGACTTTACTACCAAACGCATGTTATCTGTCAAACGCATGTGAGAGTAGGAGTGTCATACTCTGAATTAGCGATTGTTTTTGTTAGACAGGAGAGTTTGTTTACCCGCTTTAAATGTTTTATGTTTCGGTACTGTCCGAGGAGCATAAATCGTGACGAGGGAGCG
>KN482866.1:0-12225 GCA_000787095.1 Periophthalmodon schlosseri | reverse complement strand
AAGTGCTCCACTGTGTTTTTAAACTCCACACACCTTCACTAGAATCATAGCAAAAGAAAAATATAAAATCTGTCAAATGGACAAAACGTTGTAGGAGTGAAAACGTTATAAGACGATATAAGGCAGTGTCCAGCAGTGATCTGACCAGAACTGAAGAAGCAGCTTGGATGAGCAGCCAAACGTCTTCACTCTTAAACCTTTTGTCCAGTTACAGATTTAACTTTTGACTTTTACTATAGATCAGATCTGGACGACTGAGGGACACACAGATATCTGCACTAGAATCATTTGGATCATTTCAGTCCTGGAATTGCCAGTCTCGACTGAACTAAAGGTAAAAGGAGCTGTTAACTTGAAAACTACCACTTCATGACATCACAAGGTGGAACAGAGCATTTTGAGCTTTGGAGATGTAGACAGACTAATAATAAAGTGTTACTCAAACATGTGTGAATGAAACAAAACACAACTCCAGGTCTGTTTTTGAGGAAGAAACAGCTTTAGAACATGGATTAAAGCTACAAGAGTCAGTTTGTGTGATACAGGAGCTTTAAACCCCACAAATAAAAATAAATAAAATACTCTTTAGTTGTGGGTGCAGTTCTGACTCTCACCTCTGGATGTCGTAGTTGGCGTTGAACAGGCTGCCCTGCCACAGCCCGGTGATCTGCTCGGTCTCCTTCTCCGTGGGGTCTCCAGACACTGTGGCGAACACCATCAGAGTGCGTCCCTTTTTGGACATTTTCAGCAGCTCCTCGGGTTTAGACGCGTCCACTTTGGAGAAGTCGATGGGCGGAGGAGAGCGTTTGTGCTCGGGCAGGTCCCCCTCCTCAATGTCATCGTCCTCCTGAAGGAGTAAACAAGTCAAGATTCGATACTCAACTTTCAAACTGAATTTTGATACTAAGGAATAGACTCGATACTCAAAACCGATCCTGATACCACGATGATAATAAAAACACTTAGATCAGTCTAAACAAATTCAGGAAAGGTTCATTTCTGTCCTGTCAGTGGGACTTTAGTATTTGTGTAGTGAATTGGAAATAGAACAGTTCGTTACACGGTATTTTGTCTTGTCATTTAGCTCGTTTAACAAATCAAAAGCAGAACATATAATATTTCCAGTGCGTAAAGCATCTAACATGAGCCAAACCCAATGCATTACATAAAGGGAGGTTCAAACGTAGCACAGAGGCGCAGAGAAGTGAAATAAACACATTTACCAGAAGTAGTTTTGCATTTATGCTAGCTTTAGCATTAGCTTTAGCCACGTCTCACAGCGCCACAAACTAAACGTCTTTTTTGAATGGCTGAAAACTGCATTGATTAAGAGAAAAATTCAAATACGATTTAGATTTTATTTATTAAGAAAACTTTTGTAATGTTTGGGTGACGTCAGTGTCTCAGGGGGAAAAGCCCTGCCTCAGGACCCGGAGCCAGGCCCAGAGCCGTGCCAAGAGCCGTGCCAAGAGCCGTGCCAAGAGCCGGGCAAAAGCCTGGAAAGGACCCGGAGCCAGGCCCAGAGCCGTGCCAAGAGCCGTGCCAAGAGCCGTGCCAAGAGCCTGGAAACGCAACTCGGCTGGAGGGAGCCGCACCAAACAGACCTGCTCCACGGCGCCCCCAAGCGAAACGTGCCAGTGGAAAAGAGGCTTCACTGACTTTAACCCTAGTAACTCTATAACGTGGGGACATTTGTATCATGTTTCTTCTTTTCTATATTTAGTCTTTATTGAACAGTCCACTTCCCTTTTATGTTTATGATTTTAATAAAACAGGAAGCTGAAAGTATGATTTGTCAAACCAGTTATTTAACAGCTTTATTTTTAGAAAGGGGTGAAAATGAAACTTAAAATTAACCCTCGCCACCTCCGTTTCCTCTATAGACCGGAAACACTGGTACATTTGTCATAGTAGGTGAGACTTACTTTATTATTAACACGCACAGGGGACACGTTTCTATTGGCATCACGTGGTTTCCTTCGCCCCTCCCACAATCTTTACTGCCGTTTTTTACAAGATTTTAAAGTTTAGACTTTGACTTCACTGACACAGAGGAATAAAATACTTGAGCACAGTATCTTGGCCAGTATATTTGAGTAGTTTAATGAGTAATAATGATAATATACACCACCAAACACGTGCTGACGTCGCACTGTCGATTATAAAACTGCATTAAAATGATTTGTTACCATGACAACTCAACTGCTCAAAATGTACAGATCGTGCATGACGTTAAAACCAGTTATTAGCTATTTATAATCCGGTGTCCTGCTCATCTTTTACCTAGAATGACCAAAAACAAGACTGAAAATTGAAATTACAACTTCGGATCATCAACAAGTGAAAAAGGAAAACACAACAATCTGATGAGTAACCTCGAAACACACGTTATTAAAAGTAATAAAATATAAACTAATGAATAGATTTGTCTCTTGTGTTAAGCTGCAGTTCACGCTGACATCCTAAAAACACCGGTCCACATTAGTTAGTCTATAATTCCATCTCCTCCTCATTATTCTCACGAGGCTAAGCTAACAGCTAACTCCGCCCTTCTCAATGAAAACTCCTCCGTTTACGCACCTCCCACTGCTCCAAAAGCCGCGCCATGTCCGCGTCATTGTAGTCTCTAATGTCCTTCTTTTTCTTGGGTTTGTCTTTATTTTCAGCCGCGGAAAAACACACGAAAACGGTGCAGAGCAGAAGCAGCAGGAACCTCAACCTGAAGTCCGCCGCCATGTTTCCAGATGGACACTTCTGATTGGCGGAGACATGTGCCGGTCACAAGACAGAAAGGGGGCGGGGCTACGGGAGTAAAACAGTAAACGGATATTTCAAAATAAAACGAAACTTGTATTTTTCTGTGTTTATGATGTTGAATAAACTCTCCAAGCGTTTTACTGTAAAAAGTGATGTAGATTGTAAAAAATGGCTATTTTTTTAAAGAATTAGGGACACACTAGGCCTATTTATTTAGTCAGTTAGCTAGTTAGTTAGCTAGTTAGTTAGCTAGTTAGTTAGCAGATTCAGCTCCAGACAAAAACGCTCAGTGTCATCATGGTTCTTTTTTTTTCTTTTTTTTTTAATTTTAGAAAGTTCATTGTTATGGCTCACTGTTGTTGCTTTTTTTGTTTAGGATTCTAATTGCTTAATTAAAACAGGAAAAAATATTGTTTCAATTCAATTTACTTTTGTGAATATAAAATTTGCCAAATATAATAATTAAATTAATTGCCATTTTTTTTATTTGAGTCCAAATTCTTATCATGTTCACCAAAAATGATATGCTCAAATTTTAGTTAAAAGTTAGAGTCAATATGGTCTTTTAATACATTTTAAACTTTCCAAAACGTTTTTGTAATAGTGCATTTCCAAAAAAGATGATTTATCGTTTCGGGGTATTCTTTACAAAAAGTGCAGTTAGAGTCAAGTGTTTTGATATATTTTATTATAAATTGATTAGTTGGGTAAATTTTATTCATTAGTTTAAAGGAGACATCTCTCATCTTGTTATTTATCATAAACTTTTGGTCCACCCTTTTTTCCAAATAGTGTCAGGGACAAATTTTCTCCAGTAAATCACATCATCACCGTCATCATGATTCAGGTCCTGTAAAACTGTGTGTGTGACAGTTCAAGAGGTCAGAGGTCAAGGACAGGACAGAGCTCTTTCCTCACAGAACGACTCCACCCAGACATTGCGCTGTGCTCCCTGTGCGCTGCTGGAAATGGGTGGTTTGGAAATTAGCTATTTTTCAACACTATGATTATAAATGTTGTAATGGAGGTTAACAGAGACGCCTGCTCCGGTTCCAGAAGCACATTTTCCATTCATTTTTTCCATAGACTTTTCAGAAAATTAAACTATTAAGAGTTCAAAGGTGTGGCGGAGGCTAACCAGCTACGTGCTAACCAGCTCCATGCTAACTAATATCCATAACGTGGCTGTTTTAAGCCCAAAAAGCAAATTTAAAACACAAGATTTGTCACTGTTGAGCTCTATAATCCATGTAACCAATGTGTCGTGACTCGTCATATTGGGAATAGTCTGTGTATAGGTTTTTTAATGCTTAAAATAGTAATAGGGTTATAATAATAAAAATAAATAGATCAAAATTGAACTTTTATTTGCCCCACAATGGAGAAATTGCAGTGTTGTAGCGCGAAGTACAAGTACAGCGGAAGAATAAAAAAATATCAAGATAAATAACTAAACTGAAGAACACGGGGACACAAAAGGAAGTGAAATATTAACATAAAATACAACACTACACAAGTCAATGCAGTTCTCCATCTAAAAACAGGTTTGAAAGGCAATAGTAGGAAATGTACAAATGTACAGGAAACATTTAGATGAAAATAACATCATCTTTTTAAACCCAATAAATTATGTACACATTACGGTAGGGCATCCAGGCCACCAGAAAACTGCTGCCTCTGGTTTTGTTCCTATAGTTGAGTATGGAACTTCATTAAAGCCACAGTATGGAACTTGACAAAAAAATTTAAAAATGGGCTCAAATAAAAGCATGTTTTTTCATTATGGATGGTATTGCACTAAAAAGATACAAACACTCGTGTCGATATCTGTGCAATACCTCAGTCGTCCAGGTCTGATCATAGCAAGATTTTATTTTTCTTTTGCTAAACACTTGCCTCCGGTCTCGCATCTCCACAAACCTGACTCTTATTTGGCCTGGAGTTGCACCTCATTCTGCTTGTTTCCATAGAAATGTTGTTCCTTTGAATATGATCTTCCAGTAGTTTGGCATAATGCTAATGCTAATGCTAATGCTAATGCTAGCTTGTGACTGTACTGTTATTTGACTTGTTTCACAGCACAAATCAGCTCATCTGTTGTAGTTTCAACTACGGCTGGGTATCATTAAGATTTTGCCGATACGATACATATCTCGATACATAGGCCACGATACGATACATATCTTGATGCAGTACTTTTTCAATTCGATACAACACGATACGATATATTTCAAATCGATTCGATACGATTCAGTGAAAAATACAGGCTTTTGTGGCCCTTAATGATCAGCCCCATTTTCACAAAAAATAAACATTAATGCTGCATTTATCTTCTGTTCACTGAAGATGATGAACATAAACAAGTGCATTTAGTTTAGAGCATGTGACAAACTAGAAGAAACATCAGACTGTTCCATTGGTCAGTATTGGTCAGTATTGGTCAGTATTATTCATCCACAGCTTAAACGAGCTCCACATTTCCACAGGGACATGTGCAGTTTAACGGCTCTGAAGGATCACGACATATCGACTAAATCACAACTGTGATACTGAAAGTTTTTGTTAAACCACTTCTCGTGTAAATCTAATATGAAATACACTTTTTAATAATCAAAACAGTGAATCAAATGTCAAATGTTCTGCATAAACGAGTTTCTTTCCTCTAAACAAGCCACACAATTGTAGTGCTATGACAGAATAATTTCGTAAAATATACAAAAAAATATATCGATACAGCAGCCCACGATATCGATACTGTATCATTAAATTAAACGATACAATACATCGATATTTAGATATTTTTGCACACACCTAGTTTCAACTAAAACCAGTTCTTTATGGTCAGATTGTGTTAAAATAAAGCTTATATTAAAGTCTAACGAGCTTCAGATAGAGCAGTGCCTACAGTTAGCGTCACACCTTCAGGGAATGTCGATGACTTCAGCTGTAAAGTATCAATTTCAAACGTTTTCCCCATAGATTCATTCATTTATTCTTTGTGTTTTATTTTGAAGGGCTTCTTCCGGGGTGGTTGACGTAAACTTGACGCAGCCGGGCACAGTCTCATGGCAGCGCAGTAACGAGTTTAGCTCAAAGTTGCTCCCGGAGAGTCCACTGTCCGCCTCCCTCTTCACGACCGGACCGTCCCGTCTCCGGACCGGTCCGGCGGGGCCCAGAGCAGCGGCAGAACCGGACGGAAGCCGCGATCACCGGGGAAAAGCTGGACTAACGACCCGCTCCTCTCGACTCGGAGCGCGGCTACAAACTTCACTCGGCTGAGCCCGACCAGGCGACCACACCCTCCCCGTTTCCTCATACGGAGACCCCGCTTTGAACCTCCGGGAATAACCGCTACGTCTCCCGCCAGCCCCGCGACCCGGTAAAAGCCAAACGAGCGGCCGTTCCGAGCGCGTCCGGCCGGGATGGAAACGAGAGGCGAGTCCCCGCGGAGGCTAAGCGGGACTCCGCGCTCCGCTCCCCGGGGTTGAGGCGCCGCGGCGGCCGGAGAGGAGAAAGCGCAGGGCGGTCGGACTGACGATGCATATGGCGTCAGAGCGACCCCTGGAGCCACTGCAAACCTCTAACCCGGGGCTCAAGCTGAAGAAGAAGCGCTTGAAAGTGGATTAAAAGTTTCGCCCGGATCGGTTTGGATCTAATTTGAAATGAGAGAGTTGAAACGATGATTGAGGAAAACGAAAGAGTTGACGCTTCCACGAAGAGTCGCCCGGGTGGTGCCCCGTTTGAACCCAGAATGAACGCGCCAAGCCGGGCTCAGTCGGTGGGAACAAGTCGGATGAGACTTCGGTGCTTCTGCAGGATGCGTCCTCTGCTCTCAGAATTATAAAACGACCCGTGTATCGGGTTTAAAATGTCAGTTAGATAGTGTGTGATGGATTCCTAATGGGAATTTGGATTTCAAGACAATATTTTTATAATCTCAACCTGCACTTTGCCTTTTTTTGAAGGCACTTAGTTGGCACTGCAGTTTTGTGATCATTTTCAACTCCTGTGAATGTTTGGGGACTGTAGCAGACTTTTGAAACGAATAATTTAATCAGGGCATTTAGAAATTCAACTTATATATAGTTTTTGTATAGCATATTTTTGTTTTACACTAGATTAACCAATGCTAATATGCCAGAAAATACTAGTTTTGTAACAAGATGGGGATTTATTTCAAACGTGCAGTTATATAGTTTACAAGTTAACATTGTGTGTGCATTAATTATTATCTGAAGGAACCTAAGGCAGACTTTCGGCCAGTTTATTTTTCTGTTCGCTCTCGTGGATATAGTTGTGCTTATTTTGGATATGTCTTGAACAGAACAATGCACCGACAGAGACTATAAATAACTGAGGAGTTTGACCGCACCCTCCCGGATCCTGCTCCTGATTATGGCGAGCGGAGGGTCTGGGAAATCGGTGAGCGAGGTATCGAACGTCACCCCTAGTGGCAGTGTCCAGCAAAGGAAACGGCTCTCCTCCATTTGTGATTCGTGCAAAATCAAAATGCAACTCGTAGCAGATCTTTTGTTGTTATCCAGCGAGACCCGGCCCGTTATGGCAGCGGACGGGGTCCCGCTTGCCGATACGTTCGACCAATGCCGAGACACTGTTATCGCGAGGACTAAAGAGCTTTCTATTCTAACGCACGACATACAAAGTCAACTCAACATGGGACGTTTCACCGAAGTCGGCGATCGGCTTTTGGAACTGGCCGATTTGGTTGTGTCGTTGACCGAATGCTCCGCCCACGCGGCGTATCTGGCAGCTTTAGAAACTTTGGGGTCCCAGCCGTGCCTTCCCGGTTTGGTGGACCGCTATAAAGTAACGCGCTGCCGGCACGAAGTAGAGCAAAGCTGCAACGTGTTGCGAATCACGCCAATTTTGGACCTCACCCCTCAGCTGCTTCTTGAACTATCGCAACATATTTCTACCAATCTCAAAACGCTGACTGACATCTCATCCTTGGCCAGTGACAGGTCCCGCGATCGCTTTGCCAAAGAACAGTTCAAGTTGAGTGTTAAGAGCATGGCGACCAGCGGGACGGCATTTTTAGCTTGCGTTAAAGAAGTGAAAACGCAACCTAGCGAGCTGACTAGAAACCGCTGTGTTTTGTTTAGCGCCGCCTTGGTTCAATCTGTTAGCGCTTTGGTCGGGTTCGCTACCGAGCCGCAGTTCTTGGGTCGCCCGGCTAGCATCTCCTCTGAAGGAAAAGGGGTGCAGACGGCAGTTTTGGGCGGGGCCATGAGCGTAGTGTCGGCGTGCGTGCTGCTAACTCAAGGGCTAAGGGACGTGGCGCAGCATCCGGACAGCAGTTCCAAGATGGCCGACTACAGGGAGAGGCTGAGGAACTCGGCGTGCGCGGTTTCGGACGGGTGTACTCTGCTCACGCAGGCTTTAAGGGAGCGCTCGTCTCCGCGCACTCTGCCCCCGGTCAACTCCCACTCTGTGAATTAGACAAAAGTGACCACACGTAACTGGACCAAAGAGCGGCACGGGACGGTATGATCAGGTTTAGGCCGGTCAAACGGTTTTAAGATCGATATGACGCTACAGAAACAACCTTATGCCTCTGACACAATAGTCCTAAAGAAGGACCCGCCTAGAAAAACAGTGTATTTAATATATACAGTATTTTTAGCTTAAAAGGCACAATGGAATTTAAATTAGATGAATAAAAATAGACTCTATACAGTAAACAGAACAACAGAACATGAATTCTAGTTGTTTAAAGTGACAGTGGCAGGTGCTCTGACAGGAGCAGGTGCTCTGACAGGGGCAGGTGCTCTGACAGGAGCAGGTGCTCTGACAGGGGCAGGTGCTCTGACAGGAGCAGGTGCTCTGACAGGGGCAGGTGCTCTGACAGGAGCAGGTGCTCTGACAGGGGCAGGTGCTCTGACAGGAGCAGGTGCTCTGACAGGGGCAGGTGCTCTGACAGGGGCAGGTGCTCTGACAGGAGCAGGTGCTCTGACAGGGGCAGGTGCTCTGACAGGAGCAGGTGCTCTGACAGGGGCAGGTGCTCTGACAGTGCTCTGACAGGGGCAGGGGCTGTGACAGGGGCAGGTGCTCTGACAGGGGCAGGTGCTCTGACAGGGGCAGGTGCTCTGACAGGGGCAGGTGCACCTAAAATATTCCCAACACTAGATCTGTTTTAATAATAATGATTTATCCACGACCGCTACGTTAGATTGTTATGAAAAAATAAAATGCAAAAGACGACACCAAAACTGCCAATCCAGAGGTAACGACCAGGACTAAACCAGGACTAAACCAGGGCTAAACCAGGACTGATCCAGGTCTAAACCAGGGCTAAACCAGGTCTAAACCAGGACTAACTAAACCAGTAAACACATGTTTGAATATTGGGATTCCACTATTTTAAATTGTTAAATTATTGTTCATTATTGTTCATTAAATTATTGTTATAAATTATTGTTTTTAATCCACATCCAGTTACTCACTAATCCACAGCCATTTGCGTATTATTTGTTCCATTTCAAGCCAGATGCCCTGTCTTGTCCAGCGCCGTGTCCAGGCTCTGGCTCCGGTCTGTTTGGTTTGAGTTGACCAAACGTGAGTACGATTTTCTCATTAGTTTACTGTCCTGTGCCTCTCCAAAACTCAAACTACACAAAGTGCCCTTCTCGTTTTGAAGTACTGCAGTTGCCTTTGTATCTGTGCAAACTATACTCACCCGGTTTATAAATGTTGAACTGGGTCAGTGGGATGTATTTTTGTTGAGAAGTTACAATAGAACTGAACCAAACACTGATCAAATCTCACTCAAATCTTACACCGGTTTTATTTGGTCAAAGGATCGGGCCAGTGGTGGAAGAAGTACTCAACTTAAGTAAAAGTACAGATACAGAGGGACAAAGTTACTCAAGTAAAAGTAAAAGTATGACAAAAAATCTGCTTAAGTCAAAGTACTTTAAGAGTAAAAAGTGTGAAAAAATGTTGTGAAACTGATTTTTCTTCTGAATTTTGAACGAACATGTTAAAAATAACCCCTCAAATCATATGAAAAGTACTTTTTACTTTTCAGTCCTGTTCAAAAATGTAGTGGAGTAGAAAGTACAGATCCTGCTCTCAAATGTAGTGAAGTAAAAGTAAAAAGTATCCTCTGTAAAAAGTACTTAAAGGTGCACTGTGTAACTTTTCTGGCTGCTTGTTTCCATGGAGATGTTACAGCTTCGCCTTGATTATCCCACAGTATGAAGATAAACCTGGTTGTCACAATGGAGACAAGTTAACGGTCAGATCTATGGAGAAGCAAGAATTAGGAATCTAGGAATTTCTGACCCTTAAAACACCTGTAATTGAATAAACTCAAGGTCAGATATGTTTAATGCCATACTGTGGAACATTCCATCCAAAGAAATAACATCTCCATGGAGACGAGTTACACAGTGCACCGTTACGTAAAGTACAGCACTTTACTACTTGTACTTCGTCACCTTCCACCACTGGATCTGGCAGCACAAAGTTCCAGTCTCTGCTTTTCGATTGGATCATTGAGATAAGGACAGTTCTCAGTAAAACTGTTTCATTCTTTGTTTACTTTATATTTCATGACACACGTCCGTAATTCTTAAGTCAAAGTCTCGCTCCCTTTTGAACCGTCTGGTATAGTTTGCAGCACAGTCCAACGGCAGATGGTGTTTCCTGGTTTGGTTCTGGTTCTGGTTCACGCTGGTTGTGAATGTGACGTGTTTTAAACCAATACTCTCCAAAAACACCAGATCGGCAGGTCGTGACCTCCGCGAGCATAGACCGTACACGTAAATGGACGTAGCTAACCCGCTAGCCGCCGCGTTCCAAACAGGAAGTGATCACGGGCGCACTTCCGGCTCCATCGACTCTGGCTCCAATTCACTTTCTATTGAAAAGCCGTGGCCCCTCTCTCTGTACCTGCTGCTGTCAGACTCATGTTGGTCTTAAATGTTCGTATTAACCCTCTACATGATCCTGGGGTTTTTATTTCACTATTGTGTCTGTAAATCAACATATGAACATTAATAACAGACGAATCAGATCCTTCTTTCCCCGAGGTCGCTCCCGCTAGCGTTAGCAACAGGTTTGATTGACAGCGTTGCTAAGCGCCCGCTCCCTGCTAAACCAGCGGTGCGGTTTAAAGGGGCGTTACCTTCAACAGCCTCGCTCCTGATTGGCTCTTTGGTTGCTATGATACTCGTGGTCTGAATTCCAAATCCAGAACTCGTCTCCAAATTCACCCTGTACCTGCTCCGGCCTCGATGAGCTTCGTTTGGAGCCGAACGCTGTGGGTGACGTCGCACTCACTCAGTCACTTCTTTACGGTCTGTGGGTGTGAGACGTGGGCGTTTGAATCGTTCTGTTTGTGTTTCTCTGGGGTAAAGCTGCTGTGTGTGTGCCATAGATTTTTACACTATCCACCAGAAGTCCCATAGTATTGTATGTGTTTGGATCATGCATGTAATGGAGTATTTATTTCAACTATTAAAAAGTTGTTTCGGATAATGACTCTGTCTGAGCGTCGTCTTTGGTGGAGACATTTTCAAACTAGACTTAGTTTAAAGTAAATGGGATGTTGCTGAGGCCAGACGCTGCAGGTGAAGAGGAAAAAATCTGTAATATAGAGATATGAAACTTCTGCAGTTCACTCACATAAATATAAGAAACAAATGTATTATATGTTTATATAGAAATAATAAGGCATTTTATATGTAAAAACTGCCAGAATTGACCCTTTTTGGGACATGTGAATCTCAGAAATAGATGGAGCCAGGTTTAAATGTCTTTCTTCTTTTTAATGACATATTATAAACCAAAAAACACACAGAGGCGTTTGGATTGTATTTAGTATTTGAGTAAACTAGATCTGACAGAAAAATTTGCCTAAAAATTCAAATTTTGCCTCATTTTTTGGAGTTAAAAGTTGAATGAATCAGACTTGGGATTAGATATGAAAAAGTCCTTCTGTTCGACTGGTTAAAATCTTGTTGAGTCCAAAAGTGTAAAGTTTGGTTTGTGTAGGAGCCACTTTAAAGGCTGATCCTTTCGTCCTTTTGGGGGAAACGCATCTGGAGAAAACGGCCGTTGAAAAGACACTGCCCCATATAACTCAATGGAGACGGGCCGATTAAATGAAATATAAAACAAGTTTCAGAGCAGAGTGGACCGTTTTGTTTCCATAACAAACTGACCAAAAAATACATTTGAAAAAAATGTGTTTTGTCTGTAGTGTCTCTTAATATAAAGTTCATTTTGGGCTAAACAATTTAAAAAGCTCCGACAGTTGTGTTATTTAGGCCAGAACATAATCGAATGAATAAATAAATAAATAAATACTACTACTACTACTACTACTATGAATAATAATAATAATAAATGCATCAAATATAAGCTGTAAATCAGTTGATTCCTAAACTACTAAGGTTCCGCAGTGTGGCATATTTATCTGTTGCTGTGTTTCAGATGACATCA